>WEKY01027560.1:2793-58377 GCA_013390045.1 Picathartes gymnocephalus
AATGAAGATTATAAATTTCTAGAAATTTTAATAAAATGTTATTTTATCATCTGCCACCAAGAAAAAAATTTTACTACATTAGTTGCAGCATTAACTAAAAACAAACAAACAAACAAACAAACTCAAAGTACAAAACTAATATCAGGTTAAAGATGAGCTGAGCCCTACAGAAGTGATATTTAAATTAAACATATTAGATAATTGGTTTTGACTAGAGAGGAAAGCTGGTATATCCTCCTTAGACTAAAACTGAAATTGACTGAAAGTTTCCTAATGACTATCACTCTGCTATCACACATTTGGGTTTAACACCTGCATGCACTGCTTATTGGTTTCATCTTTTCAGAAATATTTTAGTCTACAACTTCCTGCAAAGCAGGGAACTGTGATTAAGACATATGGATTATTGCATATTTGGTTCTAGGATAGCTCCTTTCCAGCAATAAATGCACTGACGAAGAGAGTCTTCAGAAAATTCTGGTTCTCAAAGAGGGTACAGTCCTTTGCATGGACTACCCTAGCTAATATGAGGATTGGGAATATGCAGAGTTATGACTCACCAAAACAAAAACAAAAATCCCAAACAAACTAACAAAAACAAACAAAGGAACAAGATCTGGATTCAGTTAGACTGTACGTGAACCTGAGATAGATGAAGAAATTTGGTTTACTGGAAAGTGGGTAGTGACACTGAGATATCTTTTTTCACTACACAAAGCAGCTTTTAGTGTAATATCTAACAATGGAAGTGGATTGTGCCTAGTGTGCTACTGTGTAATCACTGTACTAAAATAAATATCACAAATGGACTGTAAAGAATCACTATTTAAGAGCAGCAATCTTCATACAATCACAATGTCAACTTCCAGGGCCCTCTTTAGATGTAGAGAAATAAAAAGCAGAAGTTACCTTGCTGCCAGTTTCCTAGCAATGATAAGAAAACCAGAGTGCCTAGTAAAATTATATGTACACATGGGCATGTATCCCTGCATTTTGAATCCAGTTTGCCTTAGGGTTATAAAACAGAAACATTGGCTACATTTATTTATGCTTCACTAGATCTATAGTAACTTCCTGTCTGTTAAGCCGATATTAATTATGTGTTCTGGCGTAGTGATGACTTTCATGTGTTTGCCTGGTTACCTGGAATGGCTAAAAAGAGGGGAGAAAGTATGCAGTTAAGAAAAGTTCTCATTTATCCATGGGTCCTTGTAAGAAACATACAATCAGGTCATCAGAAACTGCACTAATTCACAACTCTTACTAAAAGAGGCATATTAGAGGTATTCGAGAGCATAAAAATGGGAAGCAAAGTTCAGAGACTGTGATGGACGTCACATGGATATGGATTTTTACTAATGTCACTACAAACAGAGCCTGAGAGTTTAATAGCAGTAGAAACATGCATTTGTGGCAGTTTGTTTTACCTCCCAATGCTGAAAGGCTCTGCTGTGGCAAACTTTTTGGAGTTGATATACTGTCAGCATTGCTTCCAAGCTGAAGCCATCCAGAGCAGCAGGGAGCTGTCTTCCTGGAACCAGATCCTCCTCATCTACCTCTACTGTTTCCCCCACTTGGTTGTTTATGTTGTTGACAAGATTGCAGACATTTAGCAGGGTCATTTTCCAGTAAGGAAGTTTTGCTCTGTTAATCTGAAATTAAAAACACCCACGATTGAACGTATTTTGGGGTTTTTGTAATCACGTGCTACATTCAAATATTTTGTTAGAAACAAGTTTTGTTTCTGAAGTACTTTTCATCTGGTCAACTTTTAGACAAAAATTAGAGTGCTGAACTTAGGACAACTAATTTCTTACACATGCCAAGTCTGCTTCCTTGCAGCCTTGCCCCCCAGGTAGATATAAATAATGAAAAAACTAAACTGCTACCTAACCAGAATGGCAGCATTTCATAGTCATTCTGCACAGGTGCAAACAAAAATGCAGATGGAAGTTAATATAATATAAATTCACAGGTGTAAATAAGGATAATGAATCAAACCCATTGGATAAATTCCTAGCTCAGGAATCCAAGCTGGATGCCTGTGGTTAACTAGATGCTCCTCCCTAGTTCAGAACAAATACCAGTCATTTAAAATTCCCTGAGAAAAGGAATGGAGCTTCAGGACAAGCTGTCTGATGAATCTAGATCTGAAGTTACAGAATCTGTAAGCCCCAGGACTTTTGGATGCTGGAAAGTCAAGAGCCTGGGAGACATTAATTGAAGGTCTATGGGCTTAGGAAGATGGAGCAAAGATAAAACATAACTGTGAAAACAAAATATTCCTGATTTGGTAACTGGACTAAAAATCTGAGACCAACTGTTTTTAGGTGTATTTCGTAACAAACCTGTCAAGAGACGTTGCAAAAAGATAGAAATAAGGAAATCTCACCATGGTTTGTCTCAAATTTTGCTTGTTCCAGTATCATGCATTATGGATGAGCTTTTAAACCATTTTAAAGCATTACTAATAAGTGTGATTTTTTTACTTTTCTATTGATATTGGGTTTTTTCCAAGCAGCTGTGGCAGTAGTCTTCTTCTGTTTTGATTATCAATAGGAGAAACATACGTTTAAAACTTAATTCCTATTTCATTTACTGCTTTTCATGATTTTGCCATTTTGTTCTCCCAATATTAATTATTTCTTCGGCACTGTATCCCTTTTAGTGCTGAGTATAGAAATTAGTTTCCTTAAACTAGAACTGGTGACAGAGCAATCTCCAATCAAAAACCAAATAGCAAATTGTTTTTACTCCTGGCAAGGATTTCCTTGCTGTGCACATTAGGATTGGGCCTTACCTACGAACAGAAATGTAGTTGCTTCTTTTCCTATATGTACAAAGTTAAATATAGGTATTCCACTAACACAGACATTGCCTTTCACACATACTTGACAGCACTAAACGGGAGTGTGGATGTAGTGCTTACTTGGCTGAATATCAGGGAATCACATAACCTGTTTCTTTAGAGCACCTTCCTAACGAGGGGCCTTGCATGCAAGATTTATGTATGTTCATCACACTTGACTATTTTTTGAGGGAAAGGAAAGAAAATTGAGAGAAATGAGGAAGAAACAAGAAAAGTTGGCATCACTTAGCATTAGTTACAAAAAGTTTCCTTTTGGCATGATGGTTATTCCAACATATATCTGATACACGCATGCCCTTCAAAATGAGAATGATTTAGCCTTTTAACGAAACTGCTGTGCATTCTCAGATTCCTGACAACATTCCAAAAATATAAGATTATTTTGTTTTGAGGCTAGGAAAACAAACCTGAAATCTTATTTTGAAGCTTGTAATTGGTTCTGCACTCTTTACTTTGAGCTCATCTGTTGTCCCATTGAAGTACCCTAGTTAGCATATCAGATTATTTGAAAAGATGTGACAGTTTCAAGATAAAATTAATTTCTTTGCAGAATATCTAATTTGATTAACAGAAGTTAAACCAGGAAAAAGACCAAATGTCCAATGCAATTTCAAAACGCTCTTTGGTCTGTTCTAATACACTTTTGAAATATAAAAATATAGAGCTTTCCATGACAAATGAGGAGGCTTCTCCAGTTCGCTTTTCTCTCCTGAGTATACAAAAGAAATGTGGGCTATCAGTGCATGGAACAGCTAAATTGCAATGGAGCATAGAATCTAGAGGCAGTGCTACATGAGCAAGTGGGATTCCTGAGATAAGTAAGAACTGAAAATATTCCGGTGGATGGAAAAAGGAGAGTAAAGGATAGGGTAATATGTCATGATTTCTTGCATAATTTATAGAATCTTTGTGATCTAGAGTTACTACTTTATGTCAGTCTGATGCACATCTATGTATAAAGGAACTTTCCTCTGTGTATTAGTAAAATATTTAAATAGCAGATTTCCTTAGGTGAAAATTGTCTTAACTCCTACTTATGAGGTTAGGAGAAAACAAATTTGCAGTGCTGTCTGCAACCTTCTAACTAATATTTTATTTGTTAAGGGAGTGTCATTCCTATTAATGCCATGCATATACCACCTCAAAGTATTTTTACTTGGGTACACCTGCTTCTGACTTACTGCTACCATTTTCAATTCAGTCAGAGTGAATTTTGGGTTATTTTAACTGAACATGGAGTTTTCTGGGTCATGTCCAGTCACTGAGCAGAGCAGTCATGTTATTTTTCTGCTCCACTATTACAGCAAGCATTAAAATCAGAGCGCTTTGCTTTTTAGGTTATGGAAAATATCTGAGGCAGTTATCCTAAAGGTATATGTAAAGAACCAGTTTAAGATTAAGATAATCCAAATGTTCAGGTTAACTTATGATATGTGATATATTTTATGTTATTCTTGTCTTTATCTTGTAAAAGCAGATAAAAAGCAGTCATAATGAAGGAAAAATCCCAAGCTTGTGCAGGATCTCCATGGTTCCTTTCCATAACAGTAGATGAATTTTGTTCAGATAGTAGCCATAGAAATAATATCTTTAATCAGATATAGCACTGAGTTCTGTTAAAGAAAAAGTTCTTCCATGGTGTATATTAATGCCTGTAAACCTAATTAATTTTTATGTGATGACTGAGTGAGGAAGTCAGTAACTCCTAGGTAATTGTAGGTTCCTCCTACTCCTAAGCAGGTCCTCAGACAAGGAGGCTAAACTCTCTGGGCAGATACAATCATAAATAGGCGTCCTACAACAATGGAAACTCAGTGAGTCCATAACTTCAGGAAATTAATGTCGGGTGGCATCCCAAAGTGGAGTATATTCTAGGGATGATATATTCTCCAAGGAATACTTTTGTTTAACTTTTTTTTTTCCCCTCTAACTAACATAGTCTAAATCCTTTTTGAGTTCAAAACATTCTTCATGGGACTAGTGGTTTCAGGTAAGCATTTAGAAAGCCAGAAATCGATCATATCTCTTTGATACGGATAGAGATTTCTATTTAAAACAAAAGAGAGACAGGAGATAACTGCCTACATATTTTTGACAAGTCAGGTTTTGTTGTTTTACCAGATCTTCCAAATGGTTTCTTGGATTTTATCTTAGAAAAAAGACAGAGCATTTTAAGGACTTGTTTGAACCTTATATCATCCTTCAGATGTAACAGCAGGGAAGGGTGACAAACTGTATTAAGTGTTGAAGACAGGTTGCAGTAAGCATGAACACACTCCTTTAAGGATGGAAAGTGATTCAGCTTATAGGTAACTTTAAAGAGCAACTTGAAAAGGGGCAGCAGGCACTGGACAGCAGTCTGTGAAGTTAAAGGCATATGGCAATTCTTCTCATAAGATTGCATAGACTACTGAGTATTGCAAAAGGTGTGCCCTGGCTGTAGCCTTGATACTATAGTCCACAAATGCCTACTTGGGTAGATTTTTGTTCAATCAAATACTAAACCCACAAGTGATAATCCATTTTGCACTCTTAGATCTCAGCTTTCATAAACAGTACCTTTTCTTTACCATCTTAACACTACTTAAATTGTTAGGATTTCCGTTGCTGATTACCAAGTCAGTGTAAAATACAGTTAGTGCAATTTAGCAGTAATTGCCCTCAGGTGGAACCAGATCTCAGGCACAAGACAGGTATTACACATACCATCTTCAAATTTGTCTATCACACCAGAACCATAATTTGTTGTAATGAGGGTAAAAATCTAGCAGGGGACAACAGAAAAGAAATATTTTCAATAATGAATGGGATAGTGATGTGACTTGTAGAAGAGTTGACTCACAGTTTTTAGTGTTTCCACCATGTCTTACTTTGATGTCAAGAGACAACATATATTCAACTAATGAACTTTAGATCGTGATTTAAGGCGGTATAATGCAGAATGAAAGCAATGTCTCCAACATGAATCTACTGCCTCTGTCAACTTCAAGTGTCAGTTGACTTGTGGTAAATACCCTTAGGAAGCTGAATAGCAAGCTACATGACATCAAAAAACATAAGAGTATTACGGTAAACATCATGCAATATAGTTGTGTATTTGGAGTTACCTGAGTTTGTGTTCTGTGATGAGAAGGAGGAAAAGACGGAAATTATGTTCACAGATCCACTAAAGTCAGTATCAGAAATACCAATAATTGCAGGGTTTTGTTCCAGGGCATGCTATGCTTTTCCACACAGCAAAAAACCTATTTTTGTCACCCTCCTACATTTAAATATGTCTCAGAAAAAGAGTAGTTGTTAAATCTTTCTGTACCTTGGAGAAGTGAATGGCAAGCAGGTTTATTTGCAATCCAAGGTTAACTATCATGCCAGTAAAGAACATTGAGATCTAAGAACTGCCAGACCAGATAAAAAAAATACATTCTCTGGCTACATACTTCTTCTAGTCTATCCAATAATCCTGTAGAAAAGGTCACATATATGTAAATACAATATATGCAGAGGTCTTCCTGGCAGGTTTTTTCCTTTACCTTCAATTAGTTATCGGCTTATGAAAATTTCTTTTTTGGGGAAGAAATTTTTAATTTCTCATTTTATTTTCCATTACATTTAAGTACCACTTAAACTTTTTTGGAATAATGAATTAAAATATTCACCCTTAAACCCATAGCACTTGTTTCAGAGTTTGTTCTTTATATGTTGCTGAAGCTATATCAGACATATATTTCTTAGATCATTTATTGAAGATAGTTTTGTTGAGAAAGTGTCTATCAGCCTGTCCAATACATGCACGCAACACTTGCTGCTTCACCTTGTCAATATGAGGTTTTAACTGAATTTTTATCTATTCATATTAAATAACAGAAACATTATTCGCAGTCTGGAAAATTGTCAAGGAAATGTCATTTACAAAGTTAGTATTTTCACAGTCATGTCCCCATGTTCCTGTACTAGTACTATGATTAAATTCCAAAGCAGGATTGGCATATGCATTAACAATTTTTGCTTTCTGGCTGTCTTAATTTTATATGCATATAGGAAGAGTTCTGCATAAAAATAGCACTTACAGATTTGACTCAAGGTTAATTTAGCTTTCATCAGGCATGATCTTATTGGAAACACATTTCCTCACATAAATTTACATCTCTGTACATAACACAGTTTTGACAGTTTAATGAAAGTACCAGTGTTACAACTGAGGAACACGTTTAGTGTGTCACATCAACACCTTTAAATTTCCTTTGAACTGGAGAAAATCTTGCACCAAAGTAAAACCTAACACTGAACTTTTCTGTCTAGACCACAGGTTATTACTTTGTCCAAAGACTTTAGGGTTTGTAATGAGAATTCATTTGCTCCTTCCCTGTCAGGTAAAGGAAGAAAAATAATTACCTTTGATGTGTACATATTGGTCAATAAATCTGCTTCTAATGCTTTCATTTCCTCTTCTGAATCTGGGAATAAACCAGAAACATATGTTTATTATTTGATCATAAATCATGGAGATTTCAATTCAGTATACAAAACTTATATATTTAAATCAATTTTAAAAAATAAACAACAAACACAATCAGCATTGGCCTAGAGGGACTATGAGGAGTCTTTAGTTAACAGCAACATTATGTTAAAATAAATATTCAATACACTTTTAAAGCATGATCAAGTTTATTGAACTGACTGGAACTTTTCATTTATCTCAGTTTCATAGCAGAAAGGCTCATTAAACCACAATTCCTTCAGTATAAAAAAACTGCTGCAATATTCTTCATTATTTTCCTAACAAATATTTGTCACCTTTTCTTACTCTGGAAGAAAAAATTGAATATTTATTTTCAAATAATATTTATTTAAGTAGTAATTATTTAGGTAAATGGTAGTTATGATTACTTGATTAATCATCAATATTCTTGATTACTCTTAATTAAATCAAGGATATTTTTACTTATATGAGGGAATTGAGCTTGACCAGTTTATGATACAATCTCTTGACAATGTATATACAAAATAGAAGTATTCTGACTGGAAGTCTAGGGATTTTCTTTACTGATTTAATTGACATTTTGTTAGTAGATTTGCAAGACCTGTGATTTGGTAAATAGGGTAAAAATTGCTGTAGAAAGACAAAACACACAGACACATTTCTACACACAGCATCACAAGATGAAGATGAGAATCACAGCAAAGATCTGGTGCCTTGGTAGCAGCAATCACAGCATGAAGTGAAAAAAATGTAAGAAATTAGTTAAGTCTTTAGGTGAAATAAGAGTTCCACATAGCTTTTACCTTTCCTGGAATACCAACTGTCCAAAACCAAACAATACACTAATATTTCAAACCATACTAAATAAAAATCTATTCCATATTCATACAGGTCATATCTCACCTTCTTTAAAATAATCAATGCTCTTGGCATGTAAGACCCTACCACCGAATCTGTGGATAGATTCTGCCCATGCCTTCATTTCAGGGATCGTCACCATGTTGTGTCACTACCTTTCACAAAACAGGAGACTGTAAGGGACCACAAGCATGTGCTGATGTGTCACAGGTTTTTGTCAGCACAGAAGCCACCCATTACAATGCTCTTAAAAATCAGTCATGTTCAATCTTAATAAATCTCACCACTAGTGTCGCTTTGTTTCTTCTTTAGGAAATTCCTCTAAATATCAATGCTTACTCACTTCTAATTTCAAGCCTAATTTATTTCTAATTAAAAATATTTCCATGGGTTGCAAATAAATTCCTACACTATAGATTATACCTTTCTATTTGTAATTTTTACCCATCATGAATTTATTGAGCAGAATCGCTGCTCTTCCCAGATTAGTGGTTTTGTGTGTACTTACAAGATTAGCAAATAAGTGCAAGATCACTGTTTCTTTTTGATCAAAAACCATTGCCCTGGAAATCCCATAAATGCTTCATTGGAAGTCTATGCCCAGACTTACTGCACTCTCACCTAGTCTCCTTCCTTGCAAAAGCCTTGTATTCCCCAACTTATCAGAGCAGCCCTCTTCTGTCCCTGATGTGTTCTCAAGAGAGAACATCACAGTAGTTTGGTTCAGAAGCCTCAATACTTGACCACCTTAATGCTTACCCATTAGCTACAGAGGGCAGCTCTCTTACAGGTTGTTTGTTTGTTTGGGTTTTTTGGGGGGTTTTGTTTGTTTGTTTGTTTGTCTTTTGTGGCTGAAACCCCCCCAAAAAACAGGTTAGATAACATGATAAAGTCTTTTTATTCCTCAGATTTCCAACAGCTGTGCTTTCATTAAAAAGGAATTTTTAACAGGAATTTCTATTATTTCCTAAGCCAATGCATATTGTACTGTTGCATTGTTTCTTATTCCTATTATTCAGGTCATCAAAAACTTCTGTGTGTTACATATAACCCCTCCCTCTGTAGGGATGCTCCCATTCACGTTTGCATTACCAACACAATAGATTGATTCATTATTTTTAGCACCGAAGCTATTGCATTTAAGTCACTTGCTGCAATGCTGATGTACAACCAGTCTTATTTAATGTTTCAAATTTTCATATTTTCAGTCAGCAAGTCACTAGCAACTGCTCTCCAGCCTAACGCTTTCCAGCCCTTTCAGCAGGAATGGCGGTCAGTTTTACCAGCTTTACCCTTAGCCATAGTTCTGCTGGCAGCACAAGATCAACTGAATTTCTACCAATGATACCATTTCCCGTGAGCAGGTGAGCACACACACTATGACAGCATCATGACTTGTGGTGTCCTGGATCGTGCCAGCTGAGAACAGTAAGAGGGCTTGTGCCTGGTTAGCACCTGGTTGTTGTTTCTATAAAGGATGGAAGATAGCACCCACACATCGAGGCTGGAAGACAGCTGCAGGCATGAAAGGTCGGACGGAAGGCATTAAGACGGAGTCAGATTGGTGAAAAGAAATCTAGAGGACATTATTTAGGAGTCAAGATTCCTTCAGCAAAGAATAAAGCAAGGCTTGGAGGGAGAGAAGGAAGCATGTTCAGGTAATTCAGGAGTGGAAAGAGATGGATGAGGAGTAAAAGCATAAAAAGAACAGATGCTCAGAGAGCAATGTCTAAAAAACCTGGTTACACATTATTTTTAAAATCAGAGAGAAATCCACACAGGTTGATGTATTCTTGATTCTACTGACAAGAAAAATAGTTTCTATTCATACATTCACATTTTACAGGAACAATTACAGTCTACAGGTACACACTTTCGCCTGAGGGTGAACATTTTCAAAAGAAAATGTAACAATCATTTTCTTTATGACATAACTGTTCATATTAGTTAAAAAGTTGTTTGGGCCCCTTCACACAAGCTTCTCTGTGGCATTTCTCATTCACAAACAATTTCAAATTTTCAAGCAAATAAACCATTGTGTTAGTTCCCCATAAAATTTGGCTTCTGGGGTTTCTTTTATGAACCTATTTTAATTCCCAGTTAAATTTTTTACTTTAGTGGGCTTTCATTCAGGCTCTATAAAGGGTTGAATTTGCAACTGCTTCACTGAAAATACTAGTGAGGAATTTGTTTAAAAATCTTAAAAATATATGGGGAGAAAAAAAAGAAAAGTTAAGCTTTGTCAGATCATGCATTCTCTATAATATATAGAACAATTATATTTAAACTGTAATAAAATGCAGGTATTATGTGGTTTACATTTTTCTTCTGCAGGGGAATACAAACTGGAAACTTCCATCTAAATTGAGAATTAGGAATTCCGAGTCCTTCTGAACACTAAACTTGAAAAAATGAAGCTGCCTGTAAATTTACCCGGAAATTTAGTGGAGTTAAAAATTAATTTTCAAGTTAGTTAAGATTGGATTTTGCAGGCTATTCTGCTTCATATATGTGTTTGTACACCTGTTTAACCATCACCATACCTATATTTGGTCATAAACTTAGGACATAAATGGCCGATCCTTAAGACAGGTTATTTTTCAAAGAAGCAGGAAATGCATTTTAATATATTGTCCTCCTTTTGAGCTTTCTAAAGCAGCTGTTCTTGGAGGAGAAATGTATTTACATCAACCTTCTTATTGTGTGATCTGCCTGTGCTTCAGCATTTTTTTGGTCATAATTTCAGACTGGTTGTTAGCAACTTTTTCTCCAGATAATAAAATTATATTTCTCTCTCTAAAAAGTGACTGAAGGACGTACATATTCATGTTGACTTGGATTACAGAAACTATTCATATGAGTTACAGAAATTACAATTTGTATCTTAATTTGGAAATACATGATTTTCAATGAACAGAACCAAGCAGATGGTCTGCACTGATTTGTATTTCCAATGACTAGTCTACACTAATTGCCGTGGAATGGATGCTGTGGGGAGGAATGGCTTATACGACGGCAGAAAGTTAGAGGGGTGATATGAAGAAGTGATGCTGGCCAGAGTCCGTTATCAGAGCCAGCTCCCGGGTGCCTAAAGGGGACAGCCGGCGGAGCCCGGAGCGACTTCACTCCCTTCCTTTAGGTCCCTCTTAGGGCTCCGGGAGCGACTCAGTGCCGAGCGGTCAGAGGGGCTTCGGGGCCGGGCGGTGCGGGGCGCGCCCGGCGGAGGCGGCGGCGGGCACTTACCTGAGCAGAGGCTGCAGGAGGCCAGGGCCAGCAGCACCACGCACACCAGCTGGACTCTCATCCTTGCCGCGCCGCCTCTAGAAAGTAAAGTCCATAAATCCTAGGGAGAGATGGAGAGAGAGAGACAGAGACAGAGAGACAGAGACAGACAGAGCCCCGCCGCTCCTCGCCCTCCGCACGCGTGCTGACGGGCGGCTGCAGGCACCAGACGGGGGACCCAGACCCTTCCCCAACTATATAAGCCGCGGGGTGATGTCACGGCGGTACCGCCGTCGCCACNGGGGCGCGCAGCGAACCCCCGCACCCTCGGCCGCGGGCCGCGCCCGGCACGGCTTTTCCCGAAAGGGACCTATCCTGGGATTTTATCATTATTATCATTATTATTAAAAAGAAAAAAAAAAAAAAAAAAATTTCCGCAGGTGCTCGGTCCCCCGGCGCGGGGCCAGGGGTGGGGAGCGACCGCGCCGCCGTCCTCGTGCTGTTGACGCCCTTTGTCCTTCATCTGTAGAACGTTTCCCTACAGCAAGGGAAAGAACCGCACACCGGTGACGGGCAGGGCTGTTAAACCGGGGATGGGCAGGGAATGCCTGACATGGGGCACGTCAGGGATATAACCCTGGGCATGGGTAGGAGTGCTGCATGGGGAACAGGTAGCAGGAAAAAGAGGGGAAGAGAAAAAAGGGAAGTCTGTATGTGTGAGAGATGGAGGAAGATAACGGGAAAGCCACTTGATAGAGTCTTTCATAGATGCGCAAAAAATTGAGACCCGACCAGGCGAGACTCCCTATTACTTCTGAAGAGCGCTTGCCACAGCCACCCGCTGCGGTTTCAAGAGAGCGGGCGTTCCCCAGAGACATTTCTCTCAAGATGCACTTTTCCCTGTTGATTTTTCCACTAGGTATCCTTCCTCAACGACTAGCGCAGAACGGGCTCCGTGACAGCAGCCAGAGGTGGGAAAGCAGCAGGAGCCGCCGGGGCCCCGGGCGGAGGGAGGCAGGGCGGCGACGGGACGGGTGCGCTCTGCCCCGGGCGGGGCGCGGGGTCCCCGACTCTCCACCGCACGCCCTGCCCTCCGTGGCTGCCCGCGAGCCAGTATCTACTCCGGGCACTCTTTCTGCCTCCTAGCTCTCAGCCCCTGAGTCGTAAAGCCCAGAGAAATGACCCGAAGGTGAGGGCAGGGTAACCTCTAACGTGTGAGTATAAAACGTAAAGCTGAAGACTGGCGTCAGCCTCCATCGCGCTACTGCTTTTGCTGTGTGGGGTTTTTTTTTGTTTTGTTTTTTTCTTCTCAGATACAGACGAATGCTCCATATGTTGAATACAGATACAGATACAATGCAGAACATTTCTGTCTCTCTGAATACATTTAAGGATAGATACACGTGTCACACGTAGCAGGAACACACGCTGCGAGTATATTCTTCTGTCGTGGATGTTTCCTTCACCGCAGAAATGTTCCTTTAAAATGCAAAGAGCAGAGATGGGTGTTGTTTTCCTCCCATACCCTCTGCGACTGAAAAGGTGTCGCAGAAACACGCAGAATTTTTGAAATCCTGCCACAAGGAACACCTGGTGAGAAAAGTTTAATTAACTGAATTCTTTCTTCCCTGAAGCAACTTTTGCAGCACAACAGAATTTAAATTCAAGTGTTGCTTTGGTTTATGGTGAAATAAATACAGAACTGGAATAGAGTGCACTGTGGTGGTATTAGATATATTTTAGGATACGGATTTCTGCATACAGTTGGGAACATGTCCTTCTGTACTACGGAGAGAGAAAAGAAAAATAAACAAAACCCCCAAAATCCCCAAAACACGTTTATCACATTGTAAGGGCTGTGCTAGTTTACCAGAAAGTTTCAGCTATCATTCATCTGCCTGAGAACCGAGGTTAGATGAGGTAGACACTCGCACTTCCCTCTAGTCCTATTTTCTATTATTTCCATGATATAGAAAGACCAATCTACAGCTAATTTTGCTCTGTGGGTGTTCAATAGTTCAGAAAGCTCTATGAATGAGAATCATATTTCATAGATATTTTCTAGTGCCCACTTTCTGTCACAGAGTTCTTCAATAGTCTAATTACCCATATTCTTATGTAACTGGAATTTAAAGGAATGACTTTTTTTTCCTCAGGAAGAGAGTAATTGCCATTTTTTCCTGCCATTAAAATCTGTGATCACCTAATTGCTGCCTTTTTTTTTTTTTCCTCAGGTAATAATTGCTAGTGATTTGAAGGGGACAAATATACGGTATGTTTTGAACCATAATGGGTTTTTTTGCCATTGGTCTGTTTCCATTTTCTTTTTCTTGGAAACTGAAAAGGCAGAAACTTCATTGTTGAAAATCTTCTTAGCTTTCTTACCATGTTTTATGTTCCTGACATATTATCTTCAAGTTCTCTGGGTTAAGCTCAACTGACCTTGGAAAATTTTACTTTTTTTCAGTAGAACTCAGCTGTCATCTGTTTCTCAGATGCTCCTTTACTTACTTTTTCTACCTCTTTCCTACTTCTGTACCTTGTACTGCTACACAAAGAATTGAATAATAGAAATTTTAACCCTTTCAACAGTTAATTTCCTAAATCACCCCAACTTCTTCAAGTCATCTTCATATCACATTTCTCCCAATGAAGAAAAGAAGCTTCTTCTTTTTTTCTTTCCCAATGAAGGAAAAAAGCCAACTTCTTTGCAGATCTCTCTTTCTCTCTCCCTCTTATTTTTAAATATTCTTAGCTAAAGAAAATATTTATAGCTATTCATTAGTGTCAGCCAGTTTTGGAAGCTCAGTTTATCTTTACTTTCTCTCAGCATGTGATTTAGACAGCCTGTCCAGGCCTATAAATCAGGTCAATTCACAGCTGTGAGGCACTGGAGATAACGAAACAATCAGGTAAATGGCAGATTCATGGAAGAACAGATACATAAACCTCTATTTACTTTGTCATAAAACTACCATCATAGTGCATGGATAACACCAAACACAAAAGCTATAATCACCAAACAGAAGGAGAGTACCATTCTGCTAATGCTCCACAGTGGAAGGTACCGGAGATTATAATAAGGAACTCTCAGTATTCCAGTTACCAGTCTTATGCCTTTGGAATAGAAATAAACGCAGTGAGAATGAATGGAAGAAAATTCAAGGTGTTCAATCTTGCCATTAAATATATTTATGTCTCAGAATTTTAAATTTTTTTTATTATTATTGTTTTTTAGCTAAACCTAGCAGTAGTTATACAAGTATGAAAACTCCAATGGGAATCATTCTGGGGGTGGTCATCCAGAAAACATTTCATACAGCAAACTGGTTAAAGATACTTAAAATCTTGAAGTTGATTTTAGTTGTGGTGATTAAGCTGCTTTGCCTCTACAACAGTTTGGCCATCAGCAGTTTAGGTTAACATGCTGGGCAGAAAACTGATCACAGACTGATCACTCAGATTGATTTCTATCATGTCAGGTCAAGGGACAAGCTCAAGCAAAGAAACAGGACAGACAGGCAAGGGTATTCAAAGCACATTTAAATCATGAATGTAGTCAGACACTGCAACAGAATTTTTCAGGCAATGTGAATTTTTAGCATGTCTTTTCCAGAGCTTAAAAGTATGTCTAGGGGGTTTATTCTTTTAAGTCAGCACAGTGATACTCAAAACTTGGTAGTGTATTCAGCTGTTGAAAGTCCTGGAGACCACGTCTGCTGCAAAGGATATCAGAAAAGGATTCAAAAGTAAAAGGCAGATGGTGCTTTACACATTAGATCCTTTGTAAGTAAAACATTAAGCATCCTCTCTACTTCAAAGCCAATCTCCTTTAGTCATTCTACGAGGTTGTGCACTTTAAGGAATCCTTGAGAAGTCGACTCAGTAGTACCAAAGATCTTACTGATATAGAAAGACTCCAAACACATAAGCAACCACATTGTCTGAATCAGAATTTCTTAATATGCAACAAATTTCTTCCACATTTTTAAGGAGCCACAAATCAGTAGAAACTTCCTGGATGTCTAATGAGTTCACCCTTTGTGTTTTAAAGTTCTGGGGTCTAAAACTGTGAAAGTGGCATTCTGTAACTGGTAACTTCTGGTAACTTCTCCATATGAGATATACCTGCATGGCAGAGCTTTTTTTTTTTTTATGCTTTGAGGTTTCAAACAGCAACACCATCTCAGTACTCCAGGGAATCATGATCCTCAAATCACAGAAACTTTAAAAGTATCATTTCAACAGAATAATCTGAAGTATCATTTCTCCTTTTCATTTTCTTCCCCATTAAGGCACAGCTGTTACATTTGCAGAACTTTGAGATTCTCTAACTCTTCTCATGAAAAAATAGATTCTATATTTACATTACTATAAAGTAAACACAACAGGTATGCATCTACACACCAACAGTTAAAATAACTGAAAATCCAAAACTTTAGGACACATATACACACACATACATATAACTATTTAGAAATCGTTTAATAAAAGTCAATTTGGACTAAAAAAAGCCCATAAGAAAACAATCTTCACTCTTACTCCTAATTTCCATTTCCTTTTAATTTTTTTTCCCTTTTACTAAAATCCTTCTATATGAGAAAGCAAACAGTGCAGTTAAAAGTGCCACCACAGTGTGTCATGGGAGTTATGCTTCGGGCACCTCCTCCTTAGTCTCACTTCTCAGCAATTCATTCCCAGGCCAGACTGCATCTTTCTCATTTCTCTGATTACACATTTTCCCCAAATACCTAAGTTAATCAAATTTTCATTTCTCTCCAGTGAGCTATGAATATTTTAATTTAGGTTCAAGAGTATAATATATACAAGAGACATGGGTGAAAAGCCTGATATAACTTTGTTGAATATTGCATATTCATGTAATCCACTGTTCATCAGACTGATCATGCTTTGAAATTTTGTGTTAAATTGATGAAATAGTTAAAAGGTGCAAAATTGCTGGTTTAATACTGTTACTCTTGGACTGGTAACAACGACTATCGACAATTTCTGAAAGAGCAAAATGAAATAGGTGTGAATTCAGAGGGTTGACTCTCTTTTTCCCATGATATTCAGTTTTTGCAAGCAATTATTCTTCAGCATTCTGTGGAACATGGTAACCAAAGACATAAGTATGCACAGTTATATTACACCAGTTCAATTATGCCATAGAAATAGGAATTGGACTCCACACTATGAAACTTTTGAAATCATCTCTCCTGCCTCCTTCACAAATTTCTCAAAGAATTGTGCTTTTTCCTCATACCCAAAAGAAAATTCACTTTAACTAATTGTTTAAAATCACACAGCCATAAAGAGATTTTTAATATTTTTGAATATTTCCTCTGTGCACAAGAAACAGGCAATATGTTATTAGTACTGTAAATCACTGAGATTATGCTGAGACCTTCAACTTGACCAGATACAAGTTCTTTCCCAGGAGTCTTTAAGAAATTTCCAAACAAGCAGTAGCCTTTCCTTTTTATTCTTTTTTTTAATTCTTTTTCTTTTCTTTTTTTTAAATAAAGGTAGCCTCAAAGAGTCACAGACGACCTTCCACAGTTCTTCCACTGTAACATAAGAAAAGACTAAGAATCACTTAAAAGCATTTTTCTTTTTCTGTTTGTTAGTTAATTTTCTTCAGAAAATTTCATTAAGCATGGCAAAAGCACTATTTTAAAATTTATTCTTAATATACAAGGGTTTTGGCTTGACCATTTCTAAGTAAATCATTTAAAAATAATTAAATCTAATAATTTTGGATTTAGGAGTGATACTCAGAAACAAAATATGGTTTCAAAGAACTGTGGTTTCAGTACTGTGCCAGCACACAAATACCCAGTATACACTTCTGCAGCTTACAGCTTTTTTACCTAAGAGGGATGGAAAGCATTTATGTAATTTGCACATCTGTGAACTGAAATTTGCATGCATAGTATTTAAGAAATTCCTTGGAGATTGAAAAGCAGGCATCCCAATAATGACAAACAAAATGGTAATAAGAATACATGTTATAACAGCAAACACAGGCAACCAATCATTAACAACATAAGCAAAATTATCACTGACAAATAAAGAAAGCACCCATTTTGAAAAATAAAAAGAGGCTTTTCATCTGAAGAATATTTTGCATTTGCATAACACCTTTCAATTCCAGTTCTTTATAAACATGAATTAACTATAGCCATGTTTAAACTGGAATGCAGCTTATAAATATACACTGCTCTAGAAAAAAAGTTTGTCATCTGTGGCAGCCTATAGCAGCCTAGATTTTACTGTTAAGGCTTATCACAGGCAATGCTGAGGAGCCGCAGTGTTTATCTCTATCCCTTATCCATGCTGTCCAGAGCAGTGCATCCTCCTCGGTCTATGTCCTGACAGTAGTTCCACATCTGTGATCACCATCCACATCATAATAGCATCAAGCCTTGGTGCACTCACTCCTCTCGTCCTCTCTGCCCCTGTCCCCCACTCCCAGCAGAAATATGTTAGACTGGCAAGAGAACAGTTGCACTGTTTTAACTGCAGGTAGCTGAAGGGATTCAGCGAGCACAGAGCGCTCACACCCCAGATTAACACGCTGATGTCAGCCATGCCTTGTGCTGTAGACATGATCTCAGCTTCAAATCACTATCCCAGTACATTGATTTCTGCTACTGGAGCCATGTTTAATTGAGACCCAGAGGGGACTCTTTTCTAATCACTTGATGATGTAGCCCCAATCCTGAAAACACCTCCATACATGCCTAATTTTAAGAAGATGAGCAGAATGACTCAAATGCTAAAACTTAAGCTTGTCTGTATCTGTAAATTCCATGTACCCACACTGAGAGGAACATGGATTGTTGATTTAAACAGTGAGGCCTGAATTCCAACTCTTGATATTATTTGAGATACCTGTGGAATACTTTGGGCTTCAACTGAAAATATTTAGCAGTCAAAGATTACAAGCAGGCTGGAATAGCATTACACTGACTTGATGGTACCCTGTAGCATTTCATATTGTTGATTTAGGTAAAATTAAAATTTTCAAAATCAGGAATAAATACTTGGTGCAGACACAAACTTTGGCTTCTTCCAGCTTTTCTCCTCATTGTCACCAGTCTCCCTTGGATGAATAAGTGCTCCAGCTGTATTCATGGTAACTGATGGGACAGCTTGACGTTCACTGTTAGGGCTAACAAGTAAATGGTACCTTTGTATTCATGTAGCTACCATGGTCTCTCTCCATAGGGCCATATCTTTAAGAGTAAGGTAAATGGGAAGTGAACATCTCTGACCCTATTTCAGTGAATATCATTAAAAGGAATAGGTTTATTTACACAGATGAGATCCCTTTGCTGTGTGAATAGCCAGCTGAGGTCTTGATGCAGAAAGAATAATGTTAGAGACCACCCCTAAATATCTCAGGGGTATTAGAAGGTGTGAAGGAGTTAAAAAATAAGCAGATATGGTATGTTACCTCTGGCAGGCTTACACAGGTCCATCAGATAGCAGTAAGTCTCCACATTCTAAAGCTTCAGAAGAGGGCTGCGCATCACAGAGCAACGCCTCACTTCAGAGATTCAACTCTTGCTAGAATCCTGGAATCTTTTAGGTTGGAAAAGTCTTCAAGCCATCAAGTCAAGACATCATCAAGTCCAACAATCAGCTTAACACTGCTATGTCAACCACCAGGCCATGTCCCATATCCACACAGGATACCCCCAGGGATGGTGACTCCATCACTTTCCTGGGCAACATGTTACAATGCTTGACAACCCTTTCCATGAAGAAATTTTTGTTAATATCCAGCCTAAACCTTCCATGGTACAACTTGAGGCTGTTTCCTCTCATCCTGATACTTGTCACCTGAGAGAAGAGGCTGACACTCAGCTGGCTACAACCTCCTTTCAGGTAGTTGTAGAGAGCAATGAGTCTTATTTTCTCAAGGGTAAACAGCCCCAGCTCCCTCAGTTGCTCCTCGTAAGTCTTGTGGTCCAGACCCTTCATCAGCTTTGTTGTCCTTCTCTCAACATGCTTCAGCACCTCAATGTCTTTTGGTAGTGAGGGGCCTAAAATTAAACACAGTATTGAGGTGTGTTAAACACAGGACAACACTGACAGAGTTTACTACTCAACAGAGTTTCTCTGGAACTTGGTGTCATAGTTTAAACCCAGCCAGCAGCCAAGCCCCATGCAGCCCCTCACTCACTCCCCTCCCATTGGGACCAGAGAAAGAATCAGAAGGGAAAATGCTAGGAAACTCATGGATTGAGATAAAGATGGCTTAATAGGGGAAGCAAAAGCCACACATGCAAGCAGAGCAAAACAAGGAATTAATTCACTGCTTCCCATGGGCAGACAGGTGTTCAGCCACTCCCAGGAGAGCAGGGCCCCATCACATGTAGCAGTGACTTGAGGAGGCAAAGGCCATCACTCCAAATATCACCCCCCTTCTTCCCCCCACTTTATAGACCTTAATATATGGTCTGGAATAACCCTTTGGTTAATTGGGGTCACCTGTCCTGGCTGTGTCTCCTTCCATCCTCCCATGCACCCCCAACTTCCTTGCCAGTGTGGCAGTACAGAAAGCAGAAAAGGCCTTGGTTCTATGTAAAGCCCTGTTCAGCACTAACAACATCTCTATATTATCAACCCTGTGTTTAACACAAATCCAAAGCATAGCCCCATACCAGCCACTGCAAAGAAAATTAACTCTATCTCAGCCAACAACAGCACACCAAGAGATAAGGAGCTGGCTATTATTTACACATTTGTGTATAACATGTAGTTCTGATATTCAGATAGCTAGATAGCTTGTGCTGGGTGATCCTGCTCGTTATCTTTTCATGCAATAGGACAGTTTTGTTTGGAAATTCTTACAATGTACAGACACCAGCATCATCACAACACAGCCTATAGCCCTCGTACCAGGGTGAGATTCTCTGTGTGTTTCTAACAGTAATTGAGGCAAGAAGAGAATAGTACATTTCTCTGCCATGCATAGCAACCATTTCATTTCCGCCTTCCACATTACTGCTAGCTGTAATCCATATTTGCAATGCAGAATATGTCCTTTTGCATATAAAATTCAATAGCAGCAGTTTCTTGCCAGATTATACTCTTGTGATTATATAGCTGATTTTATAGCAGTGTTGCTCATAGTTTTATGCTCCCAACCAAATAGATGCTTTTGGAGTAAAGCCTTGAAGCCATCACACAAGCCTGCACAGTAAGCTACAGTCACAGTCAGGAACTGTCTGTCTTCCGTCTAGTGCTACATCTTTTAGCACAGGGGAGCTAGGCTTAAATAGTAAAAGCATCCATACATATTAAAATCTGTGGGAATTAATTATCTAAACAACTTTGTGGATTTGGACTGAGTCAATACTAAGTCAAAAGTCTATACCTTCTTACTAAAAGCTCTGTTTCCTTTACCCTGCTTCAGGAGTTAGGATACCATCAGCTAGCAGAATAGAGAAGAAAGCAGTAGAGTGCATTCCTTTTAGTCTGTAGCGTTTAGGTGCCTGGGCCTCAGGGGATGATCTTGCTGAATTAATAACTAACAATTTAGCTGTGAAAAAATATGTAGTTGACCAGGAGGCACAAAAGAGTTCCATGGGAGCAATCGTGGAAAAGGAGCCAAGTACCCTTCACTGTGAAGCATTATACCCCGTTCAATACATGAGAATATCTTCAGGAGAAGACATATGTCTTGGCATGCATACCTCTGCTGTGTAAACTCTCTCATCCTACTGCTTTCTGTTGGTCTATTGGATGCAAACATGCAGCCCACATGGTTTTCTGCCCTTTGAAAATATTTCTGATGATAGCTGGTCTGAAATGCCATCTCTGGCATCTGTAACAGAAACATTCAGGCAAGTGAAATCCACCTAAAACTTTCATTAGAGACCTACGTTCCTTACTGGAACTAGTGTTAAATCTGTTAAAGAGCATATTTCTGAAGGACTCAGAGAGCTTTGATTGTGTCATTGTACTTGAAATAGACAAAGATGCTAGAAAATGCTATATAAAATATTCTGCCCCATCTGGAGAGTAAGCTCAATATAGTTTTTGGTTGGTTTTTTTTTTTTTTCATTTCTGTGTCTTAAATTGCTTTTATTTTAATTGCTTCATTCTGAAGTTAACACTGGTTTTATTCTTAACTTAATGTTCTGTGCAATAAATCTGCTTTCCTGTTAGGACAAAAGTAAGAAATTCTTTTTGGGTAGGAATTAACAAACCATCTCAACAAATTTTGTTGGTTTTTCTTTTATTTACTTCTAAGGGAGACAAACCACTTGTGATTCACTGCCCCAGATATCAGTTTTTCCTAACACATTTGCAGTTGTTCATTTGTGCAAAAAGACGTTGATCAGGAAAACTCCCACTGGTTTCAATGAAAAACCTTCAATAAAAGCACAAAGAAATGTGAATTTAATTGTCTCCATGTATTACATCATATGCAGATTCCTACCTGCTGGTTTTAGGATTTTTATTATTAGAAATGGAGTGAGAGATAGATTTAGAAGTTGCTTCAGCCTAGAATTTTCATATGCTGTGTATTAGAAGCATATTTTCATATGCTGTGTATTCTTCATGATGCCCTAATCACCTTTAAAAATAAGTAATGGAATGTTATAGTGCCAGTACAAGATTAGGAAACAGCAGCTTTTTACCACTGTGGAATTTTCAGTGATGCTTCCATGCTTTCCTAGATGAGAAAAGATGAGTGGAGTACAAAAATTTGTTTCTGTTCTTCTGAAAAACAGGCTGCAAGGATGGATTTATTCTACCATTTAAGTAGTGTTTGAGTGCTTTCCATGCATGGCTGGAATCTAGCAAAGGAAGAGGGCTTGTATTTTAATGTGTGTCTGGCCCATTTGAGAGACAACATGTGGAGATCTCTGTCTCTCTGTGCAGGAGGACAAGAACAGGCATGCTGGAAGCTTACACAGGAAAACAATATCAAGGATTTTGGTGTAAAGTTGCAAAGTGATAGGCTTAATGGGTGCAGGTACTGACAGGATACCAGGGACTGGCATTAAATAAGAACATGAGTACTCCCTCTGTAATGACTGGAATAGTGTACACCTCCAGGGGACATTTGTTTCAGATGTTTGTCTCTAAAAAGTGTTCTCATTCAACAGACAAGAGCACACTCAGAGATTTGTTTCTTTCTGAAAATAATTTTCAATTGAAAAGGTCAGTTCCTCTAAATACTGTAAAGTCTACTTAAATTACCTAAAAATGAGTTCCTCTTGTGAAAGATTAGATAATGACCCAAAGTTGAATAATGAACCAATTGATCCAGCTCAATTGAGCAAAATCTTCTGCAATACAGCCACACAAAAAATGTTTCCTCTATATATGTGTGTATTTGAGGAATCATATCTGACCCTGAGAGTGTCAACAGTTTATCTTTAATTCCAGTGACAATGATAAGAAGCAATTTAAAAATATATCTTTCAAGAAGAGAAGTAAACTCTATACACAGGGTGTGGAGGCTCCTTATCTTGGAGGCTGTCTGGTGGATAGGCAGTCCTAGTCCTTCTTAAAGCTTGCTTATCTACAAATCCCATGATCATATTTCCTCTAGTGCTGCAAGAACTCCCATTGATTATCTTTGGATGTAGGCTGCATAAGTGGCTTTTTTCAGTAGGTTGTAGCACATTATGCAAATTTCACATATGTCTTTTGAAAGAAAAATATTTTAATATAGAAAAAGCTTTATTAAAAATATTCAGAACCCTATATTATGTTTGTATCAGGAAAGTGTTTTTGTCACAATTTTGAAAAAAGGAAAATCATTTTCTTTGTGTCTCTTCAACTTCTAAAACCTTCTGGTCATACAAAGTTTCCTTGATGTACCTGGTATGTTTTCAGTGTGTCTTTCTCAATGGATGCAGCTTGAGCTAGGGCTGCTGGAAGTGTACTTGGGTCGGTTTTAGGTTTAAATTCTCTGCACTAGGCATTGCTGACACAGGTATGACAGCTTGGGACACAGCAGTTCATCTAAACTGCTCTCTTTGACTTAGATGCCACAAGTCAGGTAATTGACTCCAAAGAATATAGCCGCAAAATACTATTGCAACATGCCACAAAAATTGTTATGACAAGTAATAGTATAATATATTTCACAGAAGGATTGAAAAAAAAAAGTAAAATAAAGTATTAGGTAAATCACTTAACCCTGACTGCTGTTTCTGAGGTAAACATGCAAATCTGGAGGACCTGAGAATTTAGTTGATGTCTCTTAACAAACTTTTATCAAATTTAAGTGAGGAAAAAGGATCTACTGGAGAGATGGAGAAAGGACGAAAGGAGAATTAATTTTCATGTTAATTTTCATGTTACATCCAATCATTAACAAATAAGCTGCTCTAGGAGATCTCAAGTACTTTGCTGGCATAGTATCCTGTCTCTGATAGGTGGGCACTAGCACATGTTTAGGGAAGAGTGCAAAAGCAAGGCAAATATCAGGTAGGCTTTTTTACTCCCAGCATCAGGTAATGAGCGATTCAAAGATTTTGAGATCTGAAAGCTTATTTGGACCATTATATTTAACAAACCCCACTACAGACAGAAGGATATTCTGCTCACTTAATTTCCTTCAGCCTTTTATTGCAGAGTCTTCAAGTACCTAATTGACAAAAATTTACACTGTTACAGAAAGAGTAGGAATACATAAGGGAGGAGAGTTTTGGAAATGGAAAAATGGTAAATCCTGTCACAGGACATTGTCCCAGCACCTAACGAAAACAAGGAGAGAAAGAGATTTGAGACTGGATAAAGCATGGGCCAACTGTGATTGTGTGGACAAAGAACTTTACTCCATATCTGGGGGTGTTCTACTTGCCTATGCTTAGGAGTGCTTGGGGCTTGTAGAATATAAAAAACTAGTTCTGCTTCTGCAACACTGAGTAAAAACCTGCCTACAGGAGCTCAGGCTGGCTGTTTTGTTCACTGTTGTATTAAAGCACAGGAAAATCCTGACGTGGAAGTCCTCTACAAGAGGGCACAGCAGCCAAAGTGATGCTTCATGTGGACCCAATCTGCAAGCCAAAAGTAATCTTTTGGCTATGCCAGTAGCTACTGAGCTGTACAGAAAGGAAGGGAAAAGAAAAAGGTTTGAGAAACTGCTGGACTGAGGTGATAAAGACACAGAATACAGTGATTTTTCTGACCTCTTTTGGCCATAAGATCTATGGTTTTGCCTAATCTCTCTTTTTAACTGTTTTGACCTTTTTCCTTTCCAAAATTTGCAGTCAGATGTCAGTTCTGTCATTATTTGCAGTCAGATAGCTCTTCTATCTTTAAGTATAATCATTTACTTACAAGTACAATCTTTTTATGTGTATTTATTTTAACTTTGTTTTATAATTGTTTCTTTCAGCAGGCCCTTATATTTACACTGTGAGAAATAATTGTTTCATGTTTATTTTCTGCATGATGTAGATTATCATAGAGCTCTTCTAAATTAATCAGATATTCACCTTTCTTCAGAGCCAAGAGTCTTATCTCAGTGCTTAGTTTCTCCTCACATATGAAACTATTTTGTATGTTGAAATTCTCTTGCTGCCATGTACTCCATATCCTCCTTCAGATGGGCTACCTGTGTTATTCAAAATGTAGACTCAGAGTGAAAGTTTACAGTGGCATAACAACCTTTTCCAATTCATTCTGCATTCCTTTCTCATTAATTGTTAACTCTCCCTTTTTGTTTGTTTTGGTTTAGTTTTGGTTTTAACAGTATAGAACATTAACCTAAGGCTTTTCATGAACTGTTCCAAATAAATTACGTTTCCAAGATGTGACAGTTAATTTAAAGGTTTGTTTAAGTTTCCTTCTGAGTACATTGCTCCACACTCATCAACAGGACCCTCACCTGCCATTTTGTTATCAGCCACTAGTCCTCTTGGGTTCCTTAAGCAAATCTTCTCAAGCAAGTTGAGCAGGACAAATCCTCAACCTCTCTGAATAATGATCGTCAACTTTTCTGACTTTCAGTGGGTTCTAATCCCAATATTGACCTTTCCCTCTTACGCTACTGGATCATCTAGTCTAGTGTCTTTCATTCATATATGTGGCTGACTCAAGCAGACATAATATTTATGAGATTAAAATGAGGAAGCCAAGGTACCTGAATCAGCCTATGCACAGAGCAAGGAACGGGTAATTGTCCTATTCCTAAGGTACCTTCTGATGTCTCCACTGCTCACTGCTATAGCCAGAATGAAGTTACACAATGTGGCTGAGCCAACCCAGCTGCTCAGGGCTGCTCAGACAAGACATCTTCCTCCCACATCTCTCTTCCCACATTCTTGGCCTCATCGTCCTGTTTCTCTCCACACATACCAGGCCTGCCAATTGTCTGGTACCTCAATAAGCCAATTTAACTACCTAGCCCACAAAAAGTTGTTTATTCACTATCACCTGTCAAGTCCATTTTCCATCCATTTAAAAAGTTGAATGGTGTGAGCACAAAGACTGTTGAAAACCAGATTTGGCACAAGGAAAGGGTCAGGAGTCTGTGTCTGGTAAAAGTAGTAAGACCGCCGCACTTTTAAAGAGAGCAAGCCATTAGATGAGATTAACTCCTTTCCTGTAAACCCACTCTTAGAACAGGTTAAGCTGCCAAGCTACCCTACCACTCGGCCAAAGGAGGTCTTGCTCCCTCCCCTATTACCAAGTTCTCCTTTGTTTCCCCTCTTTTTTCTCTTAGTATTCCTTCCTTGCATCAGCTATGGAAATCACACAGTCTGACTGAACTTTTCTGATCCTGAGGTAAGTCAGCTCATCTCAGCAATCAGCCAAATTAGAATAAACAAACTTTTTTTCTGGCTTAGAATTTGCATAGATTACATCAGTTTACAAGGAGATCAGATGAGATCCTGGAGACTGTTTAAGATAAGCACTGGAGCTGAGTGGTGGGTAAGAGAGGTGTGAAAGGGCAAGAGGGAGCATTAGAACACCCATTCCTTGTTGCATTTAAGAAGTTAATTTGAAACTATACCCATAGACTGATATGGTTAAAGCTGGGTTATAGATCTGAGTTAAAGGTGGGGTTCAAAACATTTCTGTGCTCCAGTATTTTTGCAGAGAAGAGTAAAACACTCAGAGTGAGCTGCTTTGGAAGATGGCAGATACTCTAGAGCTTATAATTCCCTTTCCTTCTCCTTTAAATACAAGAGTGAATTGTTGACATGTCTTTCTGAAGAGTTCAAGATCCATACATATGTATTTTTTGTTTTCAAAATTGAGTCCTGTAAAACAGACCGCCTGCAATTCATTCATTATTTCTCCTAGAGGGAAGATACTGTGATGGAGAACAATTTGGTGAGCTTGTAGGTGAAAAATGTGATGCTACCAGCTAGTCACCTTTCAGATTTTTGCATGCAGAAAGTATGATTAGAAGGTGATCATACTCAAAACTTGAGTGGCTATTGCTTTTTATGTCAACATGGCATGCTGGGAAGTCCCAGGGCCCTGGTCTGGAATGTTAGTACAATATTCCTGGAAGATCAGAGCTGCAGTTTAAAGAAAACTAAGGACGTGTACATACAGATACAGATAATTTGAGGCACTTTGGAAGTTTAAGGACAAGCTAACTGAACTGTTGTGTCAACACTGCCTACAAAATTAACCTGTCTCTCTGCAAAGTTTTCCTACTATTTCTACTCTATCTAGAAACTAGCTTATGTGCTGGGGAATGGAGATTCAGGTCCCTTCCTTTAATAAGAGCAATATCCATGCATTTTTATGTGGTTTTGTATGTTTTTCTATAAACTAGGTGGTTTGCCCCCTATGATACTTTTCTTTGGGTTCTACAGATTAATTGAATATTGGAAGAAACTGCATGTAGGCACTCCTTTATGATGATACTAAACATCCCTTGCTCTTGTTTTTAGGAGAGAGAGATGTTCCTCATTCTTAAGATTCTTTCCCTTATTATTCTGTAAGACTTTATCATACACTTACTCACTTTCTTCCTGGTTTTGGCTAGCCTAATTGTGAAAGTGCATAGACTGAAAGGCCTCTCTCTTTTCCCTCAGTTGTGGGGACAATGTCTGCTTATTATGCTGGAGTCTTTTCTACAAGTCTTTGCATAGGTACATGAATGTAACAAACATTTTGATTTACTTGTGTAGAGGGACTCACATTGCATATATTTGGTTAAACTTTATTTTGCATTTGCTAGAGGAAGAGAAACAATTTACATGGTATTTTAATTTTTGAATAAATTAAAATTGTGAGATGACTATTCAGAAGTAATAAAAACAGCTACAAATATCTTTGAGTTCCCATTTATTTTCATAATTAAAAGTGAATATTATTTTGTAGATAAAGCTATTTCATTTCAACTTCCCAATATACATAATACACTTTCAATACAATATATTTGAATATTAATTATTCTCTAGGAAGTTCTACAGTGATTTGATTTTTATGCCAAATATGCCTTGAACATCTCTTAGGGACTGAGAAATTTTCCCAGACCTTTAGATATAAGAAAATCCCCTCTTTGTGCCATATACAACCTGAATCAAAGCAAAAAGAAAGACTTCTACGGACTTAATGTGTGCTTATGTTCATAATACTGAAATCAGATCATTTCAAACCTACCCTGGCAGCAGGATAAGAAATCTGAAAGTTATTTCATTTCAGTTTCCCTATTTTTTGAATGAATACACAAACAAGTCTTTAAGAGGCTGCGGTCCCTTTCTTTGTAGTTACAGTTCAGAGAATTCAGAGGCGTGGGACTGAACTGAAAATATGTGGGGTATTCCTAGATCTGCCAGTAATAGGTAAACCATGGAACGGGCCTTTGCTTTGTTTTCTTCAGGAAAATTGAATTCTTGAACAAGAGAGGAAAGGGGAAATTTAGAAAAAGCCTTTTTTTTCAGATAAGCTCTTACTCTGGTAGGCTCCTATTTAATCATTGCCCCGTGTTGATGAAACACTTCGCTATTGTGCTGCACTTTTAGGTAGCCACATAAGGAATCTGCCCTGTGAGGGGAAAAAAAAATTAAAAAGGAATTACTTACATCTAATATGTACCCGTTAAATTACTGCAGAAAGAGAGAGGGCTAGGGTGTGCTATGGCTGTGCACGGGACTTCCCACCTGCCCTGGGACCTTCACCCACTGGCATCAACCTTTTGGGCACAGTGGGTTCTCTTTCCCTTGCCCTGCTCTGAGCTGGAGGAGGGGGAAAAAAAAGAGGTTTTTTCCTTCTGAAGCTCTACTCCAAATCTCTCATTCCCAGGGGGCTGCAGTGAACAGGAACCGTGGTGTGTGTTCACTTCCCTTCTGGCAAAGCCAGTTTAAAATAATAACAAAAAAAGTCCTGGAACAGCTTAGTGCGAATCCAGTCTTTCATGTTGCTGCCTCACTTGTTCTCTGCTAGGCCACATTTTTGGAGGTGCATTTAGTCTGTAAAGGCTTCCATGCAAATAGCTCGTTTACTTAAAAATCCAGGGAGAGCAGAGGGGCCACAGCTGTCTTTTCCCTTCATCTTTCCCTTACTCGTTCAACACCTTGTAAAGAAGTACTGAGGTACTGAAAAGGCAGGTTATTATGCATTGAGAACTGGTGTGGCAACTGTAGCTTGCTCTTCATTAACGCGTGTGTTTAAGCTGAGCGACTTGACCTGAAGTGGCTGGAGCCTCCCGGGGAAAGTTTTCAGTGCTTTTCTGTTTGTGTGTGTACCTTTACAGAGTTCCACACGGGAGCAAAACCCCCTCTTTCCCATTTGCTGCCTGCTGCCCTGAGGGTGACAAGGCTGAAAGTTTAGCAAGTTCTGTGCATAACTTCACTTCACAGGAGCAAGTGCGTATTCCTCCCCCCTCCCCTTTTTCCTGCTTCTAAACACCTCCTTCAAGTTCGCAGTTGGGCAGGACTCCAAAGGTGCAGCAGCAGCAACAAGCTGAAGTTCAAAGTTAGCAGTAAATTGCACAACTTCCAGCTCATCGCTACGCTCGGTGACTATTAACAAGCTGGAAGGCGCTCAGGCAAAAAAATAGGGGAGAAGGGAACACCCTCGAATTGTTTGGGGATCGCTGATGTTATGCCGCTGGGATCATGGCTCCTTTTGGAAGGAATTTATTAAAAACCCGGCATAAAAACAGGTAAAGTGCGTGGGTATGTGGAGGAAAAGGTAGGGCGCTATGGAATGAATTATTTTTTACACTTTTTGTTTGGTTCTGAGGGCAGGATGTGTTATCCGGACGGTGCCGTTCCCGGCAGCTGAACTCCGGGGCTCACCTGCGAGCGGGAGCCGGGCCGGGGGAGCGGAGGGGAGCGGGCCGGCTTGTGCCGAGGGAAGGGGCTTTTCCCTTGCCCCCCTCCCCCGGACATGTGGTGCCCCTCTTCGCTCTGGCTCTTTTGACTCCTGGGCAACATTTTCTGTGAGCGGGAGGTAGCTCTTCCGGACGTGGAGCCTTCCCCGGCTAAACCGAGGCGAGCAGTGGCAGTGCCCCGCGCTAGGAAGGCGAGGCTCGCCGGGGCCGGGAGAACCGGCTGCGACCCCGACGTGCGCGTCCCGGCGGCGGCCAGGGGGAACACGGAGCTCTTCCCCCGCCCCGGGACAAAACTCCCCGAGTTTCTCACGGGAGGGCCGGGCTCCGGGCCCCTCTCCTCTCGCCTTAGCCCCGTTGCCCTGGGAGGTTGATCGGCAGCCTGCAACCCCTTCGGATCGACCCCGTTCCTTACCTTGTCCGCCGGCTGCCAGCCTGGCAGGTAGGAGAGCATCGAGCTCTCAGCCTGGGGACGGGGGGGATGTTTGTTTGTTTGTTTGTTTGTTTTTGTTTAGCCTTTAGTCCGTGATGGAGTTGTACTGTATATATGTTTTTTGCTTAGAAAATTCTTCAGAGGGACTGCTGTGGTCCTTGGGTCTGCTGCTGCGAAGTTTCTTTATGGGGACTTTGCCCCTTATGCTGTACATGCTTCCACATGCCCCGCACACGGGCTGCAAAAAGGAGAAAGAGGGTTATGTAATCATGTTAGGTGCTGAGGTGGTACCAGAATTTTTAAGAGTAAATTTGCTTGGACTTTATTGAATGTACAGTGGCTGCGCCCATCTAGCTAAAGCTGAACAGAAACAGATCACTGAAGTTTTGCCTCAGTGAGAAACTCTAAAATCACTTGTAATTTCATCCCCATTTTGCCTAGTGCTCTTCATTGAAATTGTTTGTATTTACAAGAATGCAAAGGATGATTTTTTCTATGGGGAATATAATTCAGCTCTAAACAGTCTTGTAGAAATGCCCCATTTCTTTTCTTTCCTATGCTTGGCTTTTGGTTTTCACCTTTGATATATTGAAAATTATTGGGGGGGGGGGAGGGGAGCGGCTTGTATTTTTTGGGATTGTGTAAAAATATTAAGTTACCATATTATATGGAATATAAATTAGAAAGATTGTAACAGTTGATATTTAAAGTCGCATACTATTTTAGAATTATTAAAATTGTGGGTAACCGATTAAACAGCGTATTTTGCTAATGTGTCTGAAAACAGTAAAACTTTGATATAATTCTCATGTGTCCATTTTATGTTTACAACATCTAGAAAGGTGGACATGAACTTTTCTGTGAAATTACTTTTACACTGAGCTGGAAATTCCTTACTCTTAAAATAGCAGTTTTGTTCCTGCTATCACTTACCTGAATAAGGATTAAATCACAAAGCACTGTTTGACTGTGTTCAATGGTGAAACTGTTTCTCTTTTGGGTATTTATAATATCTTCACACTAATTGCATCAATCTCTCTATGTTTGTTGTGCCATTTTATTCCTCAGGAAAAAAAAGACGTAATCCAAAGCTTTAAATAGGCATCAAAATTAAAATACCAAAGGAACCATTACTGTGAACATCTAGGACTTTCTATTCATTTTATCCTTACATCCCCAAAAATAAATTAATGCCTCTAATGGCTGAGAGGTTTTGTGGCAATAAGAAGGGGCTGTGCGACCACAGAAATGTAGGGGGAGGAGGTCAAGAACAAAGCAAACTACATAGTTCTTAAGATGTGTTATTATCTATTCAGATAGTAAAATTTCTGCATATTTAATGTTAACTTTGATACTGAATTTAGAGAATTAAACTTTGCTTACGCAGTTAGTAAAATGGTTTTGCAGTATGATTGAAGAGCTACGTGATAATTCTTTCTCATTTTAATTGTATCTTGGTGAACTCATTTGAAACCTTGAGAAGTGAGCTTAAAATCCTTCACTGTGTTTAGGCCGGTAGTTGGAGAGTCAGAACTTGTGGCTCGCTACTTTGTCTAACTACCTTATAGAAGGACCAAAAAGGGACATACACAAATAGATATCTTTAACCTCCTGCTGCTTTTGAAATAAGCCTACTGCTCATTCACCTTTCTGAGAAACTCAGCTTTTTCCTTTTACTCTGGAAGTTTTTAATGATCATTTGCTACATGCAAATACAACTCCTGAAAGTTATAAGATAAGCAAATGAGGAATAAAATCTATGTTTACATGAGGACATAAAGCTAAGTTGAGGCAACAAAGGTAGGTGGAAGAAGAGCCAGAAGGAAAATGAAGGCGTTACAGTCATTTGCTCAGATAACAAGATGACACCACTGTAATTAGTGCTTGTCTTGCAGCATTGCCCAGAGGTTCCAGATCAGGGCCCTGCTTAATAGCAGGCTCTTCACATCCAGATTGTAAATTGTTAGTCTCTGCCCCTAAGACCTCAGAGTTTAAACAAAGAGGTTACTCTAACTGAGTCTGTGTCTGGGCAAGAGGTGACGGATGTTGTCCATTATGCCACGAGTCTTTAGAGAAAGAAACTGAGATTAAACCTCAGGAAGAAAAAACTTGTGCTGAACCACTGTTAGTATTTCAAAGATCTTCAGTCAGTATTAGTCTCTTGGTCTGCTGAAATGTCACTCATACAGGGACAGCACAAAGCCCATGCAGCCAGTAGGTCACTTGAGCCCAGGTTTGATTTCAGGAGAGTGACCTCTAGGATTGCGACTCCAACATATGTTTCTTGGTGAGAAAGACAATAGTGATATTTTGATATCTTTTTCAAGAGCTATAAGTAGTTTTTACACTATTCTTTGTCCTTCTGTGACAACCAGAAGTAACCACAGTCCCCAGAATGTGTATGTGCTTGTCACTATGTCCCCAGGAGAACAATACTTCCAAGACACCCCACCCACTTACAAACCCAAATATGCACAGCAGGGACAGGCTGTACCCTCTAAGGCAACAAAGGAAAAATGAAAGTTTCCTGCAGGACTAAGGCTCCGCAGCATGAATAAACTCAAGGAGATTTTTTTAATGCAAATCTCTTTAAGATGCTTACTTTGAGAATGAGAGGAATTCTCAGCTCACATCACACTTCAGAAGTGTAGTGAGGGCAGGAAGGTGGAGGAAGAGAAAATGCACTGAGTTCTTTGCTCAGAAGGTCTAGTATTGATCTAACACATTGCTCTGCACAGAAACAAAACAGCTCCCTATCCAAATATGAGAAATACAGAACATATATACTTGCAGTGTTTAGGTACCTGGGTTTCACATTGTATTTGATTTCCTGGTTGCTAAGCAGAACAGGAATTTATGCTGCATTTATTTTGGTAGGATTAAGACTTCTCTGCTCTTGGGTGCTATATTTGATCTCTTTTGAAAATGGGTCTTTATGTTTATTTAAATACTTCAAGGATATCTGGATCTATGTCATGGTGAGAAAACTGACCTCATTGCTATTTCTTTTGTGAGACCACTTCCTTTGGTTTTGCACATAAGCCTTAGACAAACTTGTTGAATCTCTACTGTTTCATTCATGTTAGATACCAAAAGGGAGAGGGTACCGATAATCTGTCTTGGTGCATAGGGTAGCACCTTGAGAAATACATTTTCGAGTGTACTTCAAGTTGGTCCTATGTTTACTATGGAAGTTTGTACGCTCTGTTGGCATGCAACAATTCTGAACCCAGAGTACTGTTTCATGATTAAACAGTTGTGTTACAAATCTGTTAATATTTAAATGTGTTTACTGGTTTTGCTTTTCCTTCCTGTATTTTTTTCTACCTTTTACTGTTCACTATTTTCCACTCTTTTCTATTTTTATTCACAGCCACAGGAGTTAGAGTAGTGTTTCTCTGTAGAAGGCAAAGACTCTTCCTACTTTTTAATTCTGCCTTTCTTTAATGAGGTCATCTCTGGTTCAGCAGTAGAAAGAAAGACCATGTATCTCCATTCAATGTTAGAGACATAAGAGGGAGTTCTTCCTGTCCTGACAGTCAGAGACCCCTCCCCAGTGAGAAACACATTCAATTATTCTCTCAGCTTATATATTACAGTGCAGGGTAGTGAATTAGATTAGAGACTTCATCTATCTGATACTGACCTAGCATTTCCATGATCCCTCCCTTTCTCCCTCCCTCCAGTAGTTTCTCATTGCATCTAGTTAGCATAGTGATTTGTGTATTACCATGAACATCTCTTCTGCTCTATCTACGGTTGAGTACACTGCTGTGCATTTTAAACCTTGATGAAGTAAACGTGAAAATACTCAGCATTGAGGTTTGGACCGGTAAAGCTCTTGGAGATCAGCTGCTTGTCTGAGTGAACTGTGTATGACCCACACTGTAAGTCTCATGGGATCATGTGAGGTGTCTAATACTTCTCTTGGATGATCATACCCGGATAAAAATCTATATGGAGCTATAAAGGTGCTTTTTGATACAAGACTACGAGATATTTGGTATGTATGTTGGAGGGGGTAGATAAAAGTTTTAGAATCAGTGGTACTACATGTGTTAAATTTTTAGATGGAAAAGATGGTGCTTGTTTGGTAATGGTAGAATGCATTCTTTTTACTTTTTTTTTTAACTTTTCCCTGACTGTGAGATGTATTAGTGAACTATCCAAGAAGTTGTTCCTTTTTGAGTCAGACTTCATACATTATAATTTATTTTCTGGTCTGGCTTGCAGGCTTTTTCTCAGGGGTCAGAATGGTTGCATACAGTTTCTAGTAATCTTTGTACACATTCATTCACTTCACTTTCAGGAAGAGCTTTTCGTCTAGCAAAACACTAAACTTATTTATAAAGAGTTAATTATCTACTATTCCAGGAGGGCAGGCAGCAATTTCATCCTGAAGGAGTAAATAAAATGAGTAATAGAAGTGTAATACTACACCATCTAAGAGCATGACTTAGGTTAAGTTGAAGCTAATCTGAAACACTAATATAGTGTAGAGTCAGGCTGAGAGATACATTTCAAACAAAACTCCCATTTTTTTAGTAGAAAATTAAAAAGAGGAAAAATCTTGCTGGCCAGTGGTTATTTCCTATTTTGCTGTTGAAATACTAGTATTGTGCATGAAGAAAGACTCCAACACATTGCTAAATGTGTAATTAATTCAGTAGACAGAAGTAAGTTTTCAGAGATGGGCATTTTTAAAAATTCTATTAACTTTAATAAAAGTCAGTGTTAATCACAGAGTAGTACCTCCTGATTTACCTATGCTCAGAAAAAAGCTTTTTGTTTGCTTTATATGATTAATAACAACAATTTAAATCTCTGGTCTGAAACATTATTATTTTAAAACATTAACATCTCATATGCTGTACAAGCCTTAATTAATTCATCCAGCTTCTATATTTAGTATGTTGATAAATCGTTATTAATAGTGACCGAAAGAATGATGCAATATAAAAATTTCAAGACCACACATTAAGTGAAGCCTAGAACTGAATGTTGGACATGCTGGTACCCAGTTGTGTACATAGGTAACTGAGTTATTATTGTCATTTCTATTGTTTCTCTTATGTGTTAATGTATTCTCGAGATGTTGACTTTCTGTCTTCTTCTGTGCAGTGTTTCTATGCTAGCAATTCCTCGAGTATCTCACAGGACAAAACAGAGGAGTGATAAAGAGTTCCAGGAAGCCTTGACCAAAAGAATGCTTTTTTGAGCACGTTTCTGGAACTTGACTCAAATAGGCTCCAAGATTAACCACATTACCTTTCCCTGGTTTGACCTAGCCAGAAATACACTTAGGGTGCAGGTGTTGTGATAGTGATAACGATACCGATTTGTTTGTGACCTCAAACAACCGATAAGCTTACTTGATTTTCCTTAGGAGTAAATTTGGGTGTTAATATTTACATGCCTCGGGAAAATAAGTAGGACATGACTAGACAGTGCAAAATGTGTAGAAGTGCAGAGTATGAAAGCCAGTTATTGGGAGAGGTATGAATTAAATCTGTGAGTTCTTTTTTGCTAGTTCTTGTACAGTCCACTAAACCTAGATGCCATGCGGGGAAGTGAGAATACACTGTGGATTGTTTAGGTTTGATGTTATGCGATTTTCTGAGAAATTTTTTAATGGTACAAAATTTTCCATAATGTTAAAAATGTCTTGTGAGGAGGGTTTTAATGTCCCAGAAAAAGAAATAAATAAAGAAATGCCATGTGCATCTTAATATATTTTGAGGTGGTCTTGTGAAGTGAAGAAAAGTAAAGAAAATTACCTGTAGAAACAAAACAAACCAGAAAGGAAGGTTCTCGATGGTAATGATAATAAAGTTCTATGAACCCAAGTCCTGATGCCATGTGGAAATGAGCAAAAGACATCAAACTTGAAAGAAAAAATTCCAGTACATGTTTGGCATATCTCTCATGCACTTTATTTATACCCTTTACTTAAAGGTGTGTTTCTCTTTCACCGACTTTCTTGTTTCATTCCCACTCCTGTCTGCCTGAATACGTCTTTGGTTCTGTCAGTTAGAGACATTTAAATTCTAGTTTAAATGGTTCCTAGACATGAAATTTTGGGCATCAGCTTTAGAAGGAGCCTAACTTATTTCTTATGTTGTAATCTTGGAGGTTATGTAAACCTCTGTTTTTCTGGGTTGCAGGGGTTTTTTTTTTTCTTCCACATTAATTAGTAAGTTGCAGAATAATCATAGGAGGAAAATATACTTATAGAGATTGTAAGTGTTTGCTGTGAACAAAATATATAATTTGTTTATGTTGGGGGTTGAAATCATGAATCTGATTGAGTTGCTTTCTTTATTCTTCACCCCTATTTGTTCTCTTTCACTGATGTAAAGAATTCTGAGTTATGAATTTCCCATCATAAAGGTAAATATAATCATCTCTATTGAAAAGCAGAAGATTTATTTTTTCCTTCTTTTAATAACACAAAAATATCAAAGCTTAAAATAAATATTCAAAAGCATAGTATTCTCATGTTCAAGGACAAACTCGGGTTTGTGAAAATTTAATAATCTATTAGACCTTTGTTTTGGTCAGGTATAAGTATGTTTACCTTACTTTAGCTTGTAAGGGTGTATGACCTCACTGGAATAATTAGTGAAGACTACTAATTTTTAAGAGAGTCTGCCCTTGGGTCTTGAACATGCAATTTGCTTTGTGTTAATAGATTCCATCATCCATGTAGAACATCTTACTTTGCTTTCCCCAACCTCCTTCTATTCAAAGGAATTATTTCTACAGAGGGTATTTTCCACTGTGAAAGCATTTTCAAGCTACAACATTTTTCAGAGCAACAGTTGGGACAGAGTTTTGATGACCTAAAGTATACCTCATTTGCTATAGGAAGTTATCCGATTTTGCTCACTGATCAAAGAGTGGTTTAGTGATATTTATAAATGTGGGATCTTGTGCTGATGTTCAGCTGCTGGTGTTTTGGTTGGTTTCATAATTGGTAAACTGATGTTCTGAACTGCTGTTTCGTTTGGACATTAGTTGTTGACAGACTTCCTCTGTAGTGATTGCTAAGGCACTGGGTATTACTTTTTAAACTTGATTATTGCCTGTATCTCTCAGGACCATTTTGTTGTTAATACCCTGTTTTACTGAAAAGCCCTGCACAAATTCCATTTTCTAACAACAATCTAGGATTTGCAGTGACTTTACTGCACTTACCCAGACTCCTGGTACTGTAAGGATTAGGTAGATAACTAATAATATTTGTTTACCCATGGAAGTCACTACAGGTGTCAGACAAAGATCTAAGTTATTTTTGGAACTGCAACTGTGAATGGTCACAGTACTCCTGCTGACACTCATATTTCTCTAATATTGAAGCACACAGTAAAACACAGATGTCAAACTCCATCTTACTTTACTTGAGATACTGAAAATTTAGGTATCTAGTCATCTAGGTACTCTTTGTAGTTAATGGGTACATCTAAACACTTCCGGAGGGCAATTCATTCAGTCTTAGACAGGCTGTCAGTATGGGATTAGTCACCCTTTTGGAGGTGCCTATTTTATGCCACTGATTACAGAGAAAGGTCAGAAAATTATCTTTGACAGCACATCTACATTTTTAAATGGCTTAAGGTAGATGATATGAGCTCCACCCAAACACTTTTCATGGAGCATGCTCAGATTTGTAGAGCAGGTTATTAACCATCTTTTGCACCACTCATTTTAGAAATTAAAAAGGGAAACATGAACAGAGAGGTGAATTACAGGTAGATAACATATGATTAAGGGAGAACCATCCTAACAGCATAGATGTCTTCCCTGACCCTGCCACAAAGTTCCTACCTGGTTTTGGGCAAGTCACATAAACCACAGTTTACAGAGCTGGTTACTCGCTGTGTGTTCCTCGCTTGCTAATTCAGAGTCCTCTAAACTCTTTTACATAAGAGCTGAGCAGAGGAAGTTTTGCTTTGCACATGTCTATGGAGATCAATTCAGTTAGACAGAGTGGGAATTTAAACGAGTAGATAGCTTTGATTTGTAAAAGGGAATTCTTTCCCTACAAGAGTATGTGGAGATAAATCCAGTAACATCAGCCTGAAAAGCAATTGAATATCTGATGGTAAAGATCAAAATTTTAAATTTTAAAAGGTGTCCTCTAAAAGGGTTTTACCATACCTAGGAGAAAAGATACAAATAAAAATGCACACATATTGAACAAATGTAAGTAGTAAAGGCTAGTTTTATGAAGGTGCTTAACTGTAATTCTAGTCACCTAAGACAATGTTTAAGAACTTCTGACGTTTAAATTCTGACTGGTAGCACTCACCAGCCACCTGTACTCCTGTCATGTCTTACACTGGTCCTGAACACCATGCAGTTTGTGCCTCCTCATTATGCATTTTTCAGGAAAGTCTTCTGAAGTTATTCTAAACTGAAATTTTCTCAGTGTGTCATGTTGAAGCTGCTTCATTTTGTGCTGGCTTAAGTTACAGTAAGGCAGACAAGGACAAGGATTAATGTTGAAAGCTTCAGTGAGAGAAGGGAATCAGGTCTTTTATTCCTGTTCTAATTTTTTTTTTTTTTTTTTAATGCAATAAACATTAAAACATGATATAACAGCATCTAAGTCCTGTTCTTTTGTTCATGTTTCTGACTGCTTTAGGTCAGTTTCTGATGAATTTGCTGGTGTCAGCAAACCCTATTGTTAGGAGTTCAACCCTTCTGTAGTATTTTCTGTGGAAGTTGAGATGTCCAAATGAGCATTATGAATTTCAGCAACAAGAAAGATACTTGAAAGCTATAACAGTAAGTGTCTGCAATGCCTCAGTACCTTCTGGGTCTCTGACAAACTTAGCACTGTCTCTTATATACGTTTAAGTGAGGCAGGTGACCAGTGTAGCAGAGAATGCATCTTGCTATGGATACATTGAATCAAATTAATTTTTGTTGAACTAAGTAACATGGTAATCTTTAACAACAATGTCTGAAATTTTTCAGTACTTGCCTGCATGTTAAATATATTTCTTTGTGCTAAAGCATTTGTGCCTGGTAGGCATATATTCAGTATAAAAATGCATATATGACAGCTTGTGTTGTATGCGATCATGGAATGTGTATGTATAGCTCATAAGATATACTGTCACACATGTACAATGAAATATATTACAACCCCCAAATCATTATATATAAAAACAATTCATGCAGAAATAGCCACTTCTGTAGATTGCATATTTATGCATCTACATATTACAAACCTGAGTACACACCAGGCTTCTCTAAAAGTCAGAAGTGACAAACAGAATGTGCACGTCATGGAAGAAAGCTAAATATGTGTGTTTTTCCCAACATGACGGAGCTGTTCACATGGCAGAGGGAAGCATGCCTTCACCCAGCTGTCACTGTGGTAACCACTCAGCTTATGAAGTACCTTGTTAAAAGGCCTTTTTATCCTCCCTGAGCTATGAAGCCATCTGAATTTCTCTTATGTTGAAAGGATGGCCACCTGCAAAGACACTTGGATATGTGAAATAAAGAAACATAGGATTAATTTGAATGTTGACTCAGTCTGACTTTCTGTGAACTAATGACAACAACTAGTTTTCAGTGTCTTTCTGGTGTCACAGCCTGCTTGGGATAATCACTATCCTGCCGTAGACGTGTCTCACAAAACTAGCACCATTATTTCTCAGGCCTGCCTTGATCTTTGGTCATAGTCACGTAGCTGTGCATAGCTTCAGATGTGCCCACTGCAGATTTTTGGCATATACCTGCTCTCCCTGTTCATCACAATTCTTTTGGCAGGAGTTACCACCTTTACAGCTGCATTAAATTTTTTAAGTTTCTTCCTAAACTGTTTGGTCACATTTGGATGACTATCTTAGAGGGTTTAACAAGGCTTTTATCTTTATAGCTTAATTCATCATGACTCATTGGAAACCAGACAAGAAGCTCAGCTCCAGTGGGAGGGTTGTGATGGACAACTGACATGGTTATGAGCCTCTTCCTATAGACCCAGCTGGAAACACATTATGTGAACCCATTATGTCTGTCACAGAACAGGTTTTGGGCTTAAGTCACAATCGTTCAAATCTGTCAGGATTCACATGGCTTTTTATCTGAATAACATGGAATGTCCTTCCTCTGCAGTCAGCTTCCTTCATCTTCTTACAGCTAAAAATGGTGCGTGGGGGCTACTAGACACCATTCTCTGTATCTCTCTCGTCTGCATCTTTCTTCTTTGCATTAATCTCATAAATTTCCCATTACTCTTGGTAATCTTTATGATCCAGCGTTAAACTTGCTTCCAGACAGCAATTCATCCCTTTTTGCCTATCAGTATTGCTCAGCTGGTTAGAGCTAGTTTTGCAATCTCCTATGCCCTCTTTAGCATATCCATTGCTTGGGAAGAGCGCAGTTGGTGAGGTTAACAATTTATTTCATTTGTTCAGTAGCTTCTTCAGAGAAGATATAGTTATATTTCAGAGACCCTATCAGCCTGTGGCTGACTAACTACATATTGAAGCATTCATTGATAGGCAATTTTAGGAAATTACTTGAAAGCATAAGCTGCACAAATCTCTCAGTCTGACAATGGACAGTAAAAATACTTCAGGTTTCTTTTAAAAAAAATTATGTCCACTCTTCTCATTAGCATAATTATGTATCTAGTACTCAATTTAGCCCTTTAGAATGAGCATTTATATAAGAGTCCACTTCAATATCTCATCTTTTTTTCCTTTCAGCTCTTCAAATGCTGTCAGTAATGGAACACATTTGTCACTGAATTGTCTTTCAGAAAGTTCGAGGGAGAAATGTAAAAGTAAAAAAAAGGAAAGAAAGACTTGATTGTAAACTAAGTCTTTATAGAACATCCTTTGAGGTGATATTTTTCAAAATCATTTAATGAAAACAAATGCAATGGGAAAGATCCGACAATATAGTTTCAAAGTGGGGTTGTTCACTCTCTAAAATTTTTTGCAATACATACAGGAGAATATTAAAGCCCATCCTGTCTTTCTCACTCCTGACAAACTGTCGAGAGATACTCAAACCAGATTTTATGATATACAAAAAAGCACTGTTGACAAATCAATAGATTTTAAGAAGTTAGGAAATGATAATGATTGATGAAGTGGTTGAACTTGGCTTGCTGTCGCACAAGCAAGTCCATCTGGACTTTCCATTCATTATGAATGAGAAGAGCACCTGTCTCACACGGTGCCATCAGGAGCAGAGAAGAGGTGCAAAACTTGCACAGCATATAAGGGTTCGTAAGCAGGTAACCATCCCAGCCTCCTTCAGATCCAGGAGTATTGGAAAAGTAGCATGAAGTCTTATTATTTCCTTGTCTGTATCTCATTCCATTATTTAACTTGCCTTATTATCATCTGTCTACATATAGTGTGCTTTGTTCATGTTTTGGCAGCTCAGACCCATCCTCAGAATGCTTTGCGTTTGTTTCTTCACTGGGCAAAATGTCAACAAAGGCAGGGGAGGGAAGCAGTTCACTTTTGCCTTTCAACAAAAGCTGAACTGAATTTAATGGAACCACCAAAAAAAAAAAAAAAAAACAAACCCAAGAAAAAACCAAAACAGAAAACCCAAACCCAAACCAAAACAAACAAAAACCCCCTTCATACTCTCAATGCTTGGAATTCCCCTCACTTCTTCTTTGATCTCAAAAGTGCATAAACAACCAGGGTACTTCTAAAAGGCAGTTATAAAAATTCTAATGGAAGAAGTTAGATAACACAAATTTCTATTAACTGTAACAGCAAAATCACTACTAGCTCTGCCGCCCGGGGTGCTGTGACTGCGCCGGTGGAAGGCAATCTCTCTGGGGACCTTCTCTGATCCCCAGAACCCGATCGCAGCCACAGCGATCGAGAGCCGATAGCAGCGTGAAGAGCAGGTGACCACAGCGAGGAGAAGCCAAGCAGGGAGGACTCCGCAGCTCTGCATACCAACTGAGATTTATTCAGCTGATGGGGAGAGACTGAGTCAGGCCACCGGGAGTTTTAGATAGAAAGATCGAACCTCCTATGCTCTGCTCCGAGAGACCCCCCAAACACAGGTAACAGGGGGTTTCATACCCTCAGGGTCCCAGGGGTGGAGGCACAGACATGACCAATTGGGAAAGCCCAAGGGTGTGGTCCCGGGGTGAGGGACAGGTTACACAGCAAAGGGGAGAACAGGGGAGTGGGGTTACACCTGTGAGGGCCAATGCACAGCCAAATGACAGAGACCCTTCTAGAACTTGGGGCAGGGGTGAAAGGAGAATGGCAGGGGAGAGAGAGGGATTCTCTCGCTCGACCAGGGGAGGGGACAGATAATTGACAGGGAGAGCATACAGGGTCCAAACAAGGGTACATGGAACAAACCAAAATACAATTAACCAATAAAAACTGCTGCATCACAGCAACTCTGTCGTTTAGAAGCCTGTGTTCCAAATGAGCTATAAACTATTCTGCTTCCTCTATACTACTGAAAGTGATGGAGTTTTAAACACATTCTGTACATTACTAATAGGAGCTTCATAAAGCTCATATAGTGTAACCAGTGTTGAAATATGCAGAGGCACTTAAGTTAGACACAGGAGCAACTTAAAGAATTGTATTTTTGGAATGTAGCAAAATTTTTGTGGTAAATGAAAAGTACCAGTGGCATTTTCATTTGTTCACTAGTGAGAACTACCCACTGCTCAAAATCAGGATGTGGCATTTACTGTGTTGATATTTCTAAACTTCCATGTTACTTATTAAACTGAGGCATTTGAAAATGCCCATCTTCCCATCCCCCCCATCATGACCTAAAGAATTACTATCATTGAATATGTCAGTGTTTGTTTTGGCTCCGGAGTTTTTCCTGGATCTTCCATTCCTGTATAACAGCTGCTTCCTCAGTAGCAGTTGCAATATACACATCAAAGCATGTTTTCCCAGTAAAGTAAATTGTTGATGTTACTGTTACTCATCTTGGAAAATATTTTGGTGGACAGCTAGTTCTCCTTTTCTCAAAACTCCACCTCCACTGTGTCAGGCTACTGCAAATACAGGCCTGGTATGATAAACGTGTTACCTGTCATGGCATTTTGTGTATACACCACACTTGCTGGAATTCCAAACATTTTTTTGACTAATATCCACTTACCAACCTTATGACTTTGACTATACAATGGAGAAATGATGATTAGTCTGACAGGAAGGCAGATTTAAAGCAGATGTAATTTATAGAGAATGTGTACCCTCAGGGGCAGAGGAAAATTTCAGAGGTAAGACAGGAGGAAAGAGCAGGGGCAAGCGCAGTCTCCACTGCAGCCTTTGCACTTGCCTGCAGGTTGACTGATGGGAAACCTAAACATGGTATAGGGCAGAGCTAATAAGTGAAGGGGAGGACCTAGCAAACTTTTGGTCAGCTTCGCTGAGCATCTGCACTCAGCCCTTGCAAATGAGGTTTTGCAAAATAAAATTGGCCACTGTAGCAATGACACAGAGTCCTGTCATTATTAAATAGAGCAGCAGGGGAGTGTTCAGGTTAATCCATCATAACCATGGCTCTTATCTAGTGAATGAGGTGTATAATTCCTTTTGCAGTATCTCATTTCTGTCTTTCTGTTAGTGCAATAGCCTGAGTTAGTGCAATTTCTTGGCTTGTTTTCTATGTAGTACAAACTCTGCTATCCATCCACTTAACAGATGACAGAATTATTACTGTCAGCCCTTGTTGGTCCTTCTTGTTGGCTCCTTTAATTTCCTTTTTATCTGTTTTAAGTACTGTCAGGGCTTTTTTCCTTTTTTTATTTTTCTTAAAAATTGGTCCCTGTTCAGACACCTGTTTCCAAGCAGTTCAGTTATTAGAATGAAGCATGCGATTTCCCATAGGATTTTTACTAAGGTCTGACATTTCAAGTAGGTAGCAATCTGATGTGGATGTGTTATTTGCAATAAAATAATTATCAGAATTATTTTCTTTAAACTGTCATACCTTTTATGTTTTTGTTCTATAAAAAAAATAACACTATTCCATTGCAATTCAAAGTTATTCCACTGAAATTTGTCATAGAGCACCAACACAGTATAAAGTGTTTAGGGGAACAGAAATTTCAACCATAGACCATTGCTGAATTATAATGTGTACAATTTTGTACAGTAGCTAAGGTGACGGCATTTCTCCACAGAAGAGATGACAGAATTACTTAGAGTTTTAAGTGCATAAATTTTAATTCATATAGGACATAGTTTGCAACAGCTATTGACAATTAAAATGCTTCATAAAGCCTTCCTGACAGTATGGGTACCTTGTTGAATTTAAAATTTATGCCCTAAAAAAGCAAAGAATAATAAACATTAAATTTATACCAGGAGAAAAAAGCGTTGTAACTTGATAGTTATAAAAATAGACATTCTTTAAATTGTTTTCTTTTTTCAAATATCTGAAATATTTCAATTAAAGCATCCAAACTACTGTGTATATGTGTATGTTTGAAAAATATCACATGGATCACAAGATACCTAATTTTCTTTCATTTTTAGTAAATGCCTATATACATTTCTGTAAAGGAGGAAGTTTTATCATAGAGCAAGATTTGATGGATACAGAAACAGATGGTAGGGAGAAATTTATTTTTCTCCATAAATAATAATTATGTTGTTTATGGAAGTTCTGTGGTGTTCTTTCTAAGTCTTTCTGCAGTATTGGGACTACACTGATTATCCGTATCGAGAGGTTTTATTCTTACAGGTAAAGTACTAGTTCTGCCTTGCCATGATACCTTTCAGGTAGCCATTTCCCTGACTTTCATGTGAAGGGAAGAAGAACCAAGTTTCTGACATGTCATGTATGGAATTTCTGTGTCCTACGTGACATGGGCATTGACTGTGCCTCCATTAATATTGTTTTCAGGGACTTGTGAAGGGGAATGACAATGCAGTTCGTTAATAGGCTCACTTGAATCCCTAAGGCTTTGGAGTAATTCCAGCTTCATTGGGTAGTGGAAGAGTAGCTACTTCCTCACTGCTGCCCTTAGGAAACTCAGAGACATGTAATCTACTTAGGCAGGAGGCATACCAAATACAAGATTTGGCCTTTATTGCTTTTTGAATAACTTTACAGATGGGGACAGAAAGTTAAGAGAAAAGGTGGTTTAAATGTGGATAGTCTGAATAAACTTAATACGGGCTTTCAATATGATCCCTTTATTCCTGAAAGGTTGAAATACTTCTGACCCTAGCTTTCATATGGACTGTGTATTCTCTAAGCCTTTGATGTTTAAACTCACTTCCAAAAATCTCTTTGGATCAAATTAAGTTAGAGTTACTTCCAAGCAAGAGCTGCAACACGTGGCCCCAATAGCTTTACCTTTTTGCAAATTTCACAGATAAAAATCACAAAAAGCCAAAATATGTTTTGAGCTTTTCTTTCATAATGATCATCTATTGTCTTATATATGTATATATACACACACACACATATATATGGTAACATGCTGAGATTTTGAAAAAGAAACAATAAAAGCAATACAATAAAAGCAATAAATATTATAAAAGCAGTGTTATCTAAATGGTATGTGACAATGTATGTGTTTTCCATGCTTTGACTTCATATTTGGTTATTGACTTCATATTAGGCCAGGGATCTGGTAGAAATGGCATTCCCATGCCATTTCCGCAAATCATTGGACATTAGGATAAAGTTCTTCACTGAGGGTGGGGTTGGGTACGAGGACAGTCTCTCCAGGGAGCTGCTCACGGCACCAAGCCTGTCAGAGGTCAAGGAGCTTCTGGATGATGCTCTTAGTCATATGGTTTAATCTTAGGTAGTTCTGTGAGGACCAGGGTGTTGGAGTCCATTATCCCTATGGGTTCCTTTCAATTTGAGATATTCTGTGATTCTGTGGTTGAAAAATTAATTAGCCCTTACATACTCTGACATGTAAGTGTCACTGGTATCAGAAGCTCTCAAATTAAATGTAGCATGTGCCCTATGCTACAAATGTAGGTAATTTGTGCCACGTAGGTATCCCTGTAATATTGGCTTCTTATTATTTCCAGCAGGTAAATATGATTAAAAACCATCACATTTTTGATCGATAGCCAGTCATATCTTTGATGATAGTTATAGCTCAGCTCTAAGAGATAACAGAGATTAATAATCTTGGCACTGAGATAACAAGGTCTTTAGAAAGTGCATGAAAACAACGCAAGTGCTCTCTTGGCCCTTGCACGTCGAAGAAACATGTGGGTGTTGAACAAAGAGAAGACCGTAGCACAGATAAATACTTCCCAACAGGCATATTTATGTGCCTCAGTAGCATGCTCAAAGACCAGCCCCTTGAAAACACTGGATTATTAAATGTTTTGTGTCTCTCATTTTCCCAGAATGACACATACCGTGGTGTCACAACATTTTCAAGGGAGAGCAAGAGGCTCAGCCACTGAGCAGGTCTGGCTGGGAGGCTGTTTTCCCCTGTGCAGTGTGGCAGGTGGGACATGTGGCACAGAACCTCTTGCTGAGGAGCTGGGACTGTATGGCTTAAGGAAGAGTGTAGGGACTGCTGAGCAACACGGGGAGCACAGCCCTGCCTGGGTCTCCCAAAGGTGTTACGTTTCTTAGTGGACTCTAGGAAAGCACCTAGATGGCAGGCCCTGAATCTCTAGGTAAGGGCTTCACTGCAAGGATGCAGTAGGCAGGATTGTCTCTTTGAGCCTTTTCGGCTGCTTTGTTGAAGAAAGTGAATTGTTCTGGGTGGTATCTTGACAAAATGTAGGGGTTTGCTTAGAAGTTTAGCAGCATTTTGATCTTACTTTGGGGAGGTCAGGACAGCTGCATACCAACATATCTAGGTACTCTGGTCAGCTGAGGACCCCATCACAGCAGCCTGTCAATTACAAAACACAATTATCGTCTGATTTATTGCAGCTTAGACTGTATGTGCTATTGACAGTGCTTAGGCTGTCATAGAATAAAACATGATTTTCCAAAAAAATCAGTGAAAAAATGACTAAGATATTTTACACAAATGGCTTTCCAGCATGAGCTCCTATATGGAAAATTTATAAATTATTCAGAGTTGTATGCATTTTCAAGGAAACGGTTTAATGTATTGCTTGGTGTGTGATCTATTTTCACCAACTGACAGTTATTCCATATAAATTATTTCAATGACTGGGAGGAGGCAACTAGTAAAATTTTTGGTCATAAACAAAATCTCCGGTTTGAATCCCTTTCCTAAGTATTTTTAGTTAATCAGTTTCATTTATCTTTGCAGAGAGTATATCAAGAAATATGGTAATATTGAAAAAGGAGTTAATTTTTTGGGGGGGAGGCGGGAGGAAGTCTAGAAAGAATTTATTGCAGTGAAGGGAGACAAGATTTTTACCTATGCTTTTTTTCTCAACAAAAGCAAAATGTTCTTTTAGTGTACATTATGTTTCAGAAACACTGCATTAAGTTGCTAACAATATGATATGGAAGTGATCTAGTCTCAACAGAATATTTGCAGAAACTAGTGGAAAAAAAGAAGCATCTTGTACGCATTAAGGTAAAAGTCTCAAAAGTAGGGGGATCCCTTTATTTGATTGGCATGATTGGTTGTAAAACTGATATATTTCATATTTGGGGAGATTGTATTAGGAAGGCAAAGAGTTATGTTTAATATGTATATTTTTGGGCCAACCATACCTTAAAGTCAATGAATATCAAAAGTACCCCTTCCAGCATTTATGCATCTCATATTTTGACTTTGTGTGACATAAGTAAATGTTTTTGTTTTGTCTATACGTTGCTGGAATGTATTACGTTCCCCCAGGCCTGAAGAATAAATGAACAAATTGTATATCTGACACACAACAATCAGTTTGTGCTGATGTAATTAAGACTGTGTGAGGTCTAGAGCATGACTGGGATGGGGTTTGGGGTCATCTTGAAGAGAAACAAGGAGCAGAAGACATGAAAATAGCAATCAAACCAAGCAAACAGAAAGATTGCAAACTTACTTTTGACCATTATTAAGTTTAAATTACCACCTGTTCCTAAGTAATTAGAGGCTTTGCAAAAAAAAACCATAGACTTGCATGTTGTTGTTATCATTAAGACTTTATAATCTTAGACATATAAGTAGAACATCTCGGTGATCAGTTCAAAGAAACAGAATTCAAGCCAGAACTGAAAGCTTCAAAGCCTGTTTACTGCAGCAATGTATTTTTGAAAAAAATATAAGTTACCTAGCTAGTTATGAAGAAATTGTTAAAGCCAAATATTTAAACTGGAAAAACACCTCTGTTACACTCCTAGTAACTACTAGGTTATTAAAAATGCTAGTTCTTTTATGTCCTTTACAAAACTACAGGACACGAAATTCAAGGAACCTGTAAATAAGAGACTGTTGTCTCTCTGTCAAAATAAGTTTTTAAAAGCAGATTTTGTTCCTGAAGATTATAACTTTCAGTACTGCATTTCAGAAAACAAAAATAATTCCTGTCAATGACCAAAATTTATTCAAGCCCTCTTTCTTAGTATTGAAATGAATTAATGAATTTCCTTATAAATTACTGACTAAATTGAACAATCAAGTCTAAACTGAGCTTTGAAGTTGTGATGTGTAGGTCACACATTTAGTTGTGTGTACTAAATCAACTACTGCTGTAACCATTCTTGTTAGATTTCTCTCAGATAAACCAGAATCTAATTGGATTAATCTCACCTGAATGAATCCGATTGGATTAATCTCACCTGATTTTATCTACCTGAAAATGAGTTATTTGATTGAAGGTGGCCACATAGGTCTCTTGTAGTTAACGAAAGAGAGAAGTAGCTTCCTCTGATGATTATTCCCAATGATCAAAGATGGGCTAGGCAGTGAGGATTCTTCTTGGAGGTCTCTTTTCTTCTCTTGACAAAGAGGAACTTTTGACAGTGAATTTATACTGGAATCTTAACGTCAGATAAATTCCACTTCATATATGCAGAATCTGCTCTTAACTTTCTATGAGGAATGAACAGTTTAATAAAAGATATTTCCTAGTACTGGCATCTTCTTGCATCCTGAAAGCAAGTTTTTAGTAATTGTTATTCTGACACAACTAACTGACACAACTAACTGACACAATCATGCTTCATTTTTGTTTGGAAATACCTGAATTAACGATGAGAAAAGAATTATACAATAAATTTTACTTAAAAGGTCCATGGTAAGGTTCCAGTTTACCATTTTTTAGTGGAAGATAATAAAGAACCACTTTTGATATTTTAGAATTACATGGCAATGTAAGATTATAAACATGTGGCTAATTCTTTTTGCTTAGCAGTAAAGATCAAAAATTGAGTGAAGTGACTGTATAAAAATTAAGATAAAATATGTTGGGACAAACACATAGAAAAATTAAGGAAAGAATTTGAACTTTACCATTCTGCTTTGATCCAAGAATTCCAGAGATGTTCACAATTCCTTTTAATTTCTTCTCTCCTTTTCTGTAAAATGTGACAATATTTTTAAAAGGTGTAGGTTACATACATTATATACGTACATATGTATAAGTACTTATTTTCATGTATAAGCTACTGGAGTTCTTTGTGAGCCTGCACGTGTATACACTATCCAATTATGCTACTAATAGTTATATACTATAGGCAAAGTAAAGAACAATCCTTCCCCAAAAAAGCTTAATGTGAAGTCTGGGAAGACAGTGCATCATAACTGAAAAAGTCACAGGGGGCGATAAACAGCTAGAAAGATGTTGAAAACAGTAATTTAAAGATGTTATTTTTACATCCATAGTGTTTTCAGGGATCCTGTAGAGATTGCTTTACAATATACAGTGTGTTTCCATCAGAAGTTTGCTTAACTCCTGTTGAACTCTGTGGGAATTCGGTATAAGAAAGTATAGTAAAAGTATTTATCAGTACAATAATGATGGGATGTCTAGGAGACTGCAGATTTATCTGAAGATTTGCTAATAATGCCGAGATAAACTGGCTTTGTAAGAAAACTTTAAAGGAGCCAGGAGGAGAAGAGACAGTAAGCTTCTGCTTCATCCACATAATCGGTTACATACTGAAGATATTGACTACGAGAAAATATGCCAATCAAACAAAAACAAGAATTAAAAAACAAACAAACAAGCAAAACCACAAACAAACAAACAAAAACCCCCAAAAATTGGAAGAGTTTTGATTTGAAAACAAATTGCATAAGACACTCAGAAGAATGCTAGAAGAGATTACATTCATTTCCTGAAATATATTTCTTGATTGCAAAAGAAATCAGGAAAGCTACAACCTGAATTTACTGCCTCAGGGTCCCCATTATAGTATTTCTTATATTTTTATGCCTTTTTTTTTTTTTTTAATTTTCGGTACTTTTATAAATTTAAATCCAATGACTGGTAATACACATATTTGTAAATCAATTATTTACATATCAATAGTGAACATGGTTTGAGACACTACATTTTTCATAATTCATTTTGCATAATTTTATGCATAATAAATGATTTTTTGCTTTTTTCTTTTCATATCTGTATCGTAAAGAAAATACTGAGTTATTTTAGTCATCGCTGACTTAGGCTGCAACTAATCATTTACCTGAATTTGACTTAACTGCCAATCTGTCAACAGAAAAAAAAAATTATAGCATCCTGTATATTGTAAATTTCAGAGGACTTACACATATTGATGTTTTAGCATGTGATATGCTTCACAGTAATGCCATTTAATCTAATCACATCCTTAATTACTTCCTTGAATATTACTCTTTCTTTGTGCCACTTTGCCATTTTGTGTGTCTGTGATATATGCTTTCTTATTTTGAGAAGTAGTCTATGAAATAATTACTAACCTTTTGAGCACCAGTTTCAAAAAATAGTTACTGTAAAGTGCTAGTCTGTGAGGGGGAGCTATTGGAGAGGGAAAATGATGTTATTACTCACAGTCATCTACCAAAACACACATTTTACAGAGAATGTTCCAAGACCTGAAGCAATGTAGTTGGGCAGAGCTCTCCTGTGCAATAATACTAATAAACTTACACTTGTCAGTTTTATTAGTATTCATTTGCAGTTTCCTTTCTTTTAAGGATTTTTGCCTCCTGGTCAGAGCGGCACCTAGAGCTGAGTCAATCATAGTTCAATTTATTGGATTGCAATGTGTCTGTCATGTTGTGTAATAATTAAAAAAAAAGAACAAGCTGGATTGCTTTACTAATCATAGGGTATAACTATAATTAAGCCAAATAAAACTCCATGCTTACTACAACTCAGAAGACTAAAAAAGTTCTATGAATAAGTAGTCCTAGATAGAAACAAATGTTGCGCCCTTTGAATATTCTGAATAGTTATTTTCCTTTTCAAGCTTTCTCTGTCAAACTAGGTTAAACCTCACTCATTCAAATTAACAGTAAGGGATACCAGAAAATCCAAAGAAAGTACTTTTTCCTCAGGCAATTTACTGTTTTATCATTTTATGCAAGAGGTCAAATCATCAGGTCTGGGCAAGAGGAAAACTATTCAAGTGGAGTCTTGAGGACATGAATATCCAGACAACTCTGCCAGCATAGGCCCACAGCAGTCCAGGACCAGATGGGGGCAAATTGAAGAATTAGCTGTAAAGTGAACTTCCACATTTGGTCAACTGAATTGCTGTCCAGGCAATACTGATTGTACTGATTAGATGGTTACAGGAGCCGTAATGGCATCTCAGACACCTGGAGTTAGGTATCTCAGTGTATAAGGAGATACCAGGTTAATAGCAAATTCATTGTAATTCATTAACAAACAAGTAAATAAACAACTAAGTAAAATAACTTTTTTCCTTTTCTTGCATTTCTGTATCATTTCAAATGTGATAAAATACACACCCATGTACATATTCTCTTGCAGCTGGTATTCTCTCACAACTCACTGGAATTCAGGCTATTTGGTGCTTTAGGAAGAGCAACAAATCTCTTGACACTTACTAGTGAAAAAAAAAAGGAAAACAATTGTTTTTATGACTGTGTGGGTGCAGGTGTGGCAGGAGAGATATAGATTTATCCTATTGTCAGCTTCATTGGTGGTGCTCAATCATCTTTCCTCAGTCCATCTATGTTCAGTGGGTTCTTCCCTTCAGAAGCCATTTCTAAGAGCTTAGAGCTGTCTGTGCAGTCTTTGTAATGAGAACAAATATGAAGATCCGAAAGCTATGCTGTCCAGGACATTTTGAAATTGTAATGCAGATTGCCAAGCTTTATCACTGATTCTTAATACACTCTTACAATGTATACAAAACCAAGATTTGATAAAAGATATTTTGTGTGAGATTCTCATTCAGCTGGACTAGTAATAATATTAAAGTATTAGTAATTCAAAGTTGTTACTTACTCCAAAGACATTTCTTCATGCAGTTTAAGCAAGTATACTGTCTTGTACAACAATATGGGAGTTTTTCAATGTGTTAGTCATATCAGAATTATAGTAATTATTCATACTGTCTCTGCCATTGATATGTTATTACACTTGGTCTCTTGTTTTCCAGATCTCCCAGCAAGGACATGGCTTCAAATGAAAGAGAGATTGTGGTTTGGGTTTGCCAGGAAGAGAAAATTGTATGTGGCCTGACAAAGCGCACAACTTGCTCAGAAGTGATTCAAGCACTGCTTGAGGAACATCAGACAACATTTGGAGAGAAAAAGGTCCTTTTTGGAAAACCTAGTGATTACTGCATCGTAGAGAAATGGAGAGGCTCAGAGCGAGTACTGCCTCCCCTGACAAAGATTCTGAGACTTTGGAAGGCCTGGGGGGAAGAGCAGGCTAATTTGCATTTTGTGTTGGTAAAGTCAGATGCTTTCCTCTCATTTCCATTGTGGAAGACAGCTGAAGCCAAGGTAGTACAAAATGTAGAAAAGCAATGGGACCTCAGTCCAGCAAACTACATGAAGATGTTACCAATAGACAAGCAAAAAAAAATTGTGAGGAAGACTTTCCGGAAACTGGCCAAGCTTAAGCAGGACAGTGTTCAGCAAGAGAGAGATAATATGGAGACACTGATTCATCTGATCATTTCTCAAGATCATACCATTCATCAACAAGTCCTTAGAATGAAGGAACTCGATATGGAAATTGAAAAATGTGAAGCAAAATTCCATCTAGATCGTGTAGCAAATGATGGAGAAAATTATGTGCAGGACTCCTATTTAATGATCAATACAAGTGAGGGTGAGCAGCAAGGGAGTAGGCCAGATGATCAAAAAGAGATGCATGACTATTTGAGCAAAAGTGAGGGAATTTTACAGGTTGAAGAGAGACTGAAACATCACAAACAATTAATAGAGAACCTGTGTGCTGAAATTGAAAGAGAAGTACATGGTATATGCATGGAAAAAAACGGAGAGGATGTTCGCACAGAAGGAGCAGCTAATGCTGAACTGGAAACCTCAGATTTGGAAAGTGTAAAATATGAGCTGGAAAAAAGTATGAAAGATGGTCTGAGAATCAACTCATACCTGAGCTGCATCCAGAAGGAACTTACATACAGGGACTCACTACTTCAAAAGAAGGAAAAAGAATATGAACTTCTTACAGAAGAATTTAATTTACTACATGTTAAAGACAACATTGAAACTAGGCTTCAATCAAATGAAGAGCCATCCAAGGGCAGTGGCATCTCCAGTAACAGCATTGCTGTTCCTGACTTTGTTCATAGAGTGACTAATCTGGACATAAATGATACAGACTCTGACACTGGAATTAGCTCTACACACAGTCAGGACTCTGAAATAACTGCAGGGGACATGGTACTGTTGTCAACATAGTTGAAAAATGTTACGCATTTTTGAAAATTTTGTTTTGGAGGATATTTATAAGAATTAGTAAACCTGTTGTCTTGAAAGCTAAGCTCTTCGAGGTATTAAGGATGTGGCACTGCTTTAGCAAAGTAAAGAGTGTCTATTTATGTCCTTAATAGTATACTTCTGCTAGAATACATGGGTTAACTGGTAATAGGTGCAAAGTTTTTGGCTTTGCCACATCAAGACAGACAGTTTAGATTTTGTAATGTTGATACTCAGTGAAATGGGAGCATTCTGACTGGCTTGGACCAAAAGTTTGGAGATTTCATGTCCTTTGATCTTTGGGTCCACTCCTGCATCTCCCTAACTTTTTAGGAACATGAAGTAGAAACTAGAGAAAGCTGGACTGAGAGCTTGATTTTCTGCTCTGTTGTATTAGCTTTATGCAAACAGAGTATCCCTGCTATGAAGCTGCTGCAAAAGATTATATAATTGAGCATTTAATCTGTTAAAAAATAGTTTTTATGATAATGTAGAACAGAAGAAATATAATTGCATTTATGCTATATTTTTAAATTTAGTTTCTATATAATATCAGGATGATATTTTTAAAAACTCCTAAGTCCCATTTTAAAAATTACCTTCCACGCACGGGCTTTTAATTTTGATTCTCTTTCAGCAGCTTTTATGTGCTTTTAAGATCCCTAAACCCCCTAGTTACCTGCTGTTACCCTGTAGTTGCCCCAGCGATGTTAAGTCTACAGAGCTCCTGCCAGCAGGCATGTCAGGACTGCTTGCGTCCTACTTGTGCGAGACGCTCAAATCCCAGGCTCACGCCTAACCCTTGGGGTATTTTCAGCAAGACTTTCTCCTGCCTATCTCACCGTTTGGATCCATTGTCTTAAGCCTCTTCAAATCATGACTACCAAAAAAAAGCATAACAGAAGCAACAGGCAGGAACCAGACATTTTAGTCTCTGGTTAGACACTGTTTCCTAATAGCCAGGTAGCAACTATTTTCACATAGCAAGTAGATTTTCAAATCCCATTCCGTACTGTTTTGGAGCAGGAACTTGTAAATCCTACTTCCTTAGTGAGGACTTTGAGATACATCTAAAACTGATCCACTTTATTAGTTAATAAAATATTGGTGTCCAGGTAAAATAAAAAAAAAAAAAAAATTTAAAAAAAAAAAAAAAGGTATGCAAAACATGAGAAGTTTACAACTATGTGGTAAAGTCAATTTTTTTCATTTAGGATGTAGTAGTTTATCTCAAACCCTTCTCCAGCACATTGTTGTAAGTCCAAAACAAAGCTGTAGAATTGAGGTGTCTCCTCAGTTACCAAACAAGATTTCTAACTCTGGGCTAGATACTCTGCTCATAGAGAGCCCATGCATAATTTCTGGGTTGCCATGTTCATATTTTGCAGGTCAATCTGATTAATTCTTCTGGTTGGAATAATTAAATGGAAAAATAATTATAATATTTCTGAAAAAAGTTCAATTCTGCAAAATTCAAAGCAATTCTGGAATTTACAGCCTACCAAGTAAACAAATGGACAGTACCTAGAAGGTGTAAATGTAAAATTTTTTCAGATACACTGCTTTCTTTTCTATAATTTTTTTCTCCTACATGTCTGACAGCCATGTGTTTTCTAAAATGGCCAAAGTGCTAGGACTGCTGATTAGCACATATTTA
>WEKY01027560.1:58432-77842 GCA_013390045.1 Picathartes gymnocephalus
AAAAAAAAAAGCCTTTTCTAAAAAGAAAATTTTTGTGGTTTATTTGTTGTGGGTTTTTTTCCTAATCATGGATATTATAAATAGTTTCTGTTTCAGCAGTGTGCTAGTTGCCTTTAATATATTTTGTGTTGTATTTTTTTCATACAATATTATTTGAATGCTTCAGTAATAATGTGTAATATTTAGACTCATCAGCTCCTGATGGAATCAGGTGTATGAAATATATTATCTTATCTTTGTAATAATTTATTAACGCAACTCTGCATCTTTTGACCTCTGTGGTAGCACTCTGACAAGTAGTTAAGCCCAGAGCTCTGTATGCTGAGAGTAGACTAATGTATTCTCTGAGTTCTTATGAGTTTAGTTACCAATAGTTACAATTTCTATTGAATCATTTTTTTATATATAAATACTTAGAGGATAGAGAATTGAAACAGAATAATATACACAGCAGTTCAGGTTAGTACAAGACCCATGGGGGAAAAAATTAATTTCCACTCATACTCTACCAGATTTATTTTGCTCATAGGATCTTGTGCAGGTTCTCTCAACTGATCTTTATCCACACTAGGTGGTTGATTGCACCTCCCCTGCAACTTGTAGCTCTTAAGAGTATTACTGTGTTTTAAGAAGAAAATAGGAAAAAATAGGTTGAGACAGAATATTTCTTAAAAAAATAAAACAGTATTAAAAATCCAGTGTTTTGAAGAATTTGTTTGAAGTTTGTACTTTGATATCTCAAATAAATGTCTTTTCTTTCAAAATTTAGAATGTACAAGATGATTACATACAGTGTGCACTCTTTGCTGTTTATCTGCCTCTACACTTTCCATATAATTTTTAGATCTGGTTTTGGGATGCAAAAAGTATTTTTTATGAACCGCTATGCTCCTTACTTCCTCCTTTGTCTCAGCTATCTATATTTGATTTTAGTTTTAAATTTCCATAAGGGAATACACAGTAAAAAACTTTGGATTGTTTCCTGTCATTCCATTAAGCCAGTTGACATATCATCTTCAAATTTGGTTTTATTTTATGAAATTTTACATGGAACATGGAATATTTACTGATAAAAAGGAAGATCAAGTAAATCCTGCATAAGAGGAGAGACAAAATCTACCCAGGGAGTGGAAATGTGAAATTTCAAAGTAAAATGAAAGGAAAATCAGGGCAGTTATTTCATAGAAACATAGAATTATCTGGGTTGGAAGGGATCTTAGAGATTGTCTTGTTCAACCCCCTGCCATTGGTAGGGATGCCTTTCATTATACCAGGTAGCACAAAGGTTGCATCCAATTTGGCCTTGAACATTTCCAGGGATGGGATATTCACAGATTCTCTGGGCAACTTATTCCAGTGTCTCACCACTATGACAGTAAAGAATTTCTTCCTAATATCTAAACAAAAACCTACCTTCTGACAGTTTGAATCCATACCTCCTTGTCCTATCACCACATGCCCTTGTAAAAAGTCCCTCTCCAGTTCTCTGTAGGCTCCCATTAGGTACTGGAAGGTGCTATAAGGTCTCCCCAGAGCCTTCTCTTCCCTAGGATGAACAACCCAAACTCTCGGCCTGTCTTCAGCCTAGAGCTGGATGCAGCACACCAGGTGAGGTCTCACAAAAGCAGAGGAGAAAAATCGCCTCCCTCGGCCTGCTGGTCACCTCTATTTTGATGCAGCCCAGGATGTGGTTGGCTTTCTGGGCTACGACTGCACTTTGCCAGGTCAAGTTGAGATTCTCCTCCACCACACCCACCAAGTCCTTCTTTCCACAGCTAGTCTTGATCCATTCTCTGTCTGGCCTACATTTGTGCTTGGGATTGCCCCAGCTTGGATGCAGGACCTGGGACTTGGCCTTGTTCAGCTTGGTGAGATTCACATGGGTCCACCTGTCCAGTCTGCCAAGGCCCCTCTGGATGTCATCCCCTTCCTCCAGCATGTGCACTGCACCACACTGCTTGGTGTCTCTTGGTCAATTTCCTATCTGTCCCCAGGCAGTCAGAGCTCCATGCACTCCAGCTGGTCACTGACAGAGTATGGCATCCCCTCCTTGTCTCCCCTTCCAGTCCTTCCTAAAGAGCCTGTATCATTCCATTGCAATGGTCCAGTCATAAGAGCCATCCCACCACGTCTTTGTGATGCCACTAAGGTCATAGCACACCTCTGTAGCTCCTCTTATTTCCCACACTACATGCACTTGCAGACAGGAATTTGAGCTGTAGACGAAGAGTATTTGCTGACTGAAGAGGCAGAAACTCCTTTGTGCTGCTCTTCAGGTACTCTCCTGACCAACCTGTGATCCCTTTCCAGGCTCTGGGCATCTCTTGCTGACACTGGCATCAAACTGGTAGGGCTGAGGAGGGTTGAGGTTTCCCTCCCTCAGCAACTTTATTTTAAAGCCCTCTTCACCAGCTTGGCAAGCCTATGACCAAAAGTGATCTTCCACTTCTCTGACAAATGTTCCCCATCAGTAGACCAGTTTTCTCAAAGTTTGTCCCGTGGTATAAGCAGCTGAGTCCTGGCTATGGCACCAGTCCTCTAACTGCAGGTCTGCTGCCAGTCCCCAGCCCAGCAGAAGGGTCGAGGCACTCCTTGCAGTCTACGATTTGCAGTGCAGCCTCTCCTTTCAGCGGCTCCATCTGAGGGCGGGCGTTGGCCAGCACCAGGTAGGCAGTGCAGCCCTTCCAGCCAGAGCACAGCCTTAAGGGTCAGGTAGTTCCTCTGGCCTGTGCAGATGGTTACAGAATGGTGCCCATTTTTTGGGTTATGTGGACGTCAAGTCTCTCCAAACAGCCAGAGGAAAACTCCTCCTTCAAAGAAATGTCCTTCCACACACACCACTGTGCTACGCCCTGTTTGTCTGCCCTGGTCACAGTGTTCCTGCTTTTCTTCAGCACTAGAGGAATAATGCGTGGAAAGGTGCCAGGCTCAGCTTGTGTTATGAATTTTTTGGGGTGGGATAGGCTAGTCCTTCATATAAACCTAGGCAGAGACCTTCAAGGGCTGTCATCTGGGCTAACATTGCTGAAATGAATGGACTTGCCTTATACAAAGTTCTTTGGATTCTACATATGTAAATAGTCTCACATATATATTTATAAACAGTATAATTTCAGCAATTTCCAGGGAACAGTGTATACCCGAAATTCATGTTTCTGACTGACTTTATTATGTACTCTTACAAATGTGATGAAAGCAGATGAGTCAATTAATTACCTCCTTCAGTTCCTTCATGACTATTTCAAATATAAAACATAATTATCATTTGATCATATAGAAATTTTCAGTATTTACTAGCCATTTATATTCATTAAAATGACCATATAATAAGAAAATGATCATCTTTCTTTCCCTGCAAAAGTGAGCACTCCCTAACAGCTTTCATCACTTCAAACTTATAGACTACATATTTGTCTTCAGATTGTGCATTCAGCAGTAGTTCTACTGGCTGAATTGTGTTCTATACATACATACATACATATGTATTACTAACACAGATTCAATTGTAAGATACTGACAGATTGAAATTCATCGTTTAGAGCTTCAACTTGCAACTTTAGACTGCTAAGACAGGTTTTACATTTCTCTGCATGCTCAGAATCATTATTTTCTGCATATTTCCAACTGTGTAAGGACATAAATAAACATAACTTAACAAACAGGTATTTCAAAGTCATATAATTTCTATTTCTGATTGCCTAATCTCTATTTTGGAGAAAGATTCAGATCCATGCACCTAATCCAGCAAAGTACTGCTGTATCTAGTGTTAAGCAAATAGTAATTTGAATGATTTTATGTGATTGCCTTAAGTTTGCACAGCAAAATTTTGGCAATGGTGGGACTACAAGGGTGACTTCTGTGACAAGCCGCAAGAAGCTTCCCCCATGTTCAACAAAGACTATTCCAGCTGTTTCCAGGACTGCTACAAGGCCATGGCTGGCCAAGGTCTCTGGGATAACATTTAAGAAGGGGGAAAAACCTTCTAGGCAACAGCAGCTGGTGAGAGGAATGAGAAAAATAAGAGAAACAGCCACGCAGATGCTAAGGTCAGGGAAGATAGAGGGGCAGGAGGTGCTCCAGCTGCTGGAGCACAGATTCTCCTGCAGCCCATGGAGGGTCCATGGTGCAGCAGATACCCCCTGCAGCCCATGGAGGGTCTGTGGGGCAGCAGATACCCCCTGCAGCCCATGGAGGGTCTGTGGGGCAGCAGATACCCCCTGCAGCCCATGGAGGGTCTGTGGGGCAGCAGATACCCCCTGCAGCCCATGGAGGACCCCGCTAGCAACTACGTGGATGCATCCAAAGAAGGCAGCGTCTCCTGGGGGTGTGTGGATCAGGCATCTGGCAGGACCTGTGGCCCTGTGGAGAGAGGAGCCTGTGGGGGCAGGACTTGGGACCCCATGGGGGACCCATGCTGCAGCAGGCTGTTTCTGAATGACTGCAGCCTATGGAAGGTTGCACCCAACTGGAGAAGTTTATGAAGGAGTCACCCCTGGGAGGGGCCCCATGATGAAGCAGGGGGAGAATGAGAGAAGGAAGGACAAGCAGAAACAACGTGTGATAAACTGCCTGCAACCCCCATTCCCTGAGCCCTTGCACTGCTGGGACAGGAGGTACAGAGAAGTCAGCAGTGACGTTGGGCCTGGGCAGAAGGGAGGGTGGGAAGAAAATGTTTTAAGGTTTAGGTTTTACTTGTCATTACCTTACTAGGATTTGAATAATGTATTAGTATTTTATTTAATAAATTAAATTAACTGCCATGAGTTGAGTCTGTTTTGTCTATGATGGAAAGCTCTTCTTGTCCTTCTTCCAACCCAAGTGCCTTTGGCTGTTTTCTCTCCCGAGCTCAGCTGAGTAGAGGAGGGATAGAGCAACTCTGGGCAGCTAGTGTCCAGCCAAGATCAACACAACCCAGTGTGGCACATATTTCCCTTAATCTTATCTAAGCATTCCTTGTTAAATTTCTAGTATTCTTGTGACTGTTCATTCTGCTAAATACAAAACAAAACAAACAAAACCCCAAAACAAACAAACAAAAATAAGCAAAGAACAATCCCCCCACCCGCCCCCCAAATTTATTAATTTCCATTTTCATCCCATGAAACTCTGGTTTTGCAATAAAATATCTTTGGTAATGATAAGCATTTTCATTTAGAGTGCAAGTGCAAAATGCATCTTAGAACAGAAATCTCTAATCCAAAGGGCATTTTTTCCTAAATTTACATTAGACCATCTCTTCCTGTCTCACCAGTTTAATTATCTTGAATATAAATGACAGTGTTTTTCCAACAGTGACATGTTCAATATTATTACACACAAAGGATTTTCCTTTTCCTAGAGCTGTGGTGTTTATCCTTCTGGGTATTTTTACAATGTCATTTAAAAGACATCTGCACTATTTTGCCTTTTATAACTTCCAGAAAGAAATTGCTACTTGCTGTCTTTCTCAGGGCTCTATCTGACAACATAAACACAGTTCAAAATAAATATTACTAAATTTTCAGTGTCTATAATAGAATTATTTTTCCCTATATTAAATCCATTAATTTTTCCTGAAAGGTTTTGAAATAGTATAAGGGAGGTAAATATTATACTGCCTATTTTACTGCCTATATTATACTGATAGAGTGTTTTGTAAAATGTAAGAATCTCATTCTGAAGTTTGCTGTTGTTGTTTGCTTTTTTAAAAAAAATTTAATAGGCAATGCAAAATGTATTCTACTATGTCAAAATCACAAACAAAACTGTCCATGACTGAAATTATCATCTTCCAAAGAGAGGATTCTCAGTGTTTAAAACACAAACTTCAAGATTTTCTACCTAATACTTAACAGATTCTAATATATAGTTGATATGCCTTACATCAAATATATCATTTCAGACAGATGATTACAGACTGATTTTCTGAAATTAGATTTGCAGCTGCCTTGCATTGCTGGAAGATCAAGTCCAACTGGAATCCAGTTACTAATTTCAATGGGAGCTGTGCATATGTTTAACGAACCTCCAGATTTAGTTCAAGAAACCTTCACAAGAAGCTATAGCTACTTATGTCTGGGTAGTGTATCACTTCTTTTGAATTATGAATTATATGCTTACATTTTTTGCTACATATATTTTTCAGGTTGAAAAATCTGACTAGAATTCTAGTCAGTTTTCTGTGATTCATCTGGAATTTAAGAGGATTTTCTTCAATTATTTTTTAAAAAAGCATATGATAATGACATTTCCAAAAAAATTTATATCAAGAATTTTGAATTTGCTGTTCTTGTCAGCTGAATCCACATAAGGGTTGAAAAATGTAATCTTTGTGCATGCAAATGCAGGTTTTTGTTTATGCAATAACTACATACATATTTTGCTCTACTAGCTTGTTGGTTGAAATTTTAAAATATTTGACAACTTGTGATGTTCAATCCATTCCCCAACATCCATTTTTCAGGAGATAATAATTCTGGGTAGAAGGGAATTATTTTGTTAAGAACAGTACAACGATTTTCTTGCTAGGATGGAGTTAAAATATGATAAAACACTTAACTGGTACCAGAAGTTCAGTTTAATCTATAAACTCAGTGTAATATCAAGAGGTATTGAGGCTGGATAAATCATATAATATTAACTATGGAGAAAGTCATACAGTCACTCACTAGGATAAAAAAAAAATATTCCACAATGCAAAAAATCAGAGTATATGAGATCCAAAAGTATCTGAGCCCTTTACCAGTGCATTCCTAGGAATAATACCTGCCACCATCTCTGTCACAGATTATAGTGGGAGAGAGTTATTTAGAAAGTTATTTACTATGAGGAAGTAGGTGTTAATACCTTTCTACCTGTGTTCAGAAGTTTTGCTAGGCACAGAGACGAACCTTCTGATTTAGAGAGCTTTTGTCATTCATGAACTAGAAGTAATGTGGACTCCTTTTGTATTAGACTATAGTGACAGAAAAATACACATGGAAATTTTAATTCTTTTGAAAATTGCCACTGGCTGAATGAATGCAAACCTTATTTGCCAATCTTTCCCATTCTGATTTGAATTTTCTCCATAAATTACCTTAAATTATCACCTATCTTATGTATTTTCAGCTCCACACAACCTTTCATTATGTTCATGTCTGTAATTTTTTGAGTTATTCAGTGGTCAGAGTGGATTTTATTAATAATGACTTCCAGTATCAAATATCATGCTCTTTTATGTTATGTCCATTCTTATTTTGCTTCAGAACAGCTATATTTCAAGTTCTTGTTTCTGAGTTCATGCATTTGTTTTAAATTGTAGATTAAATAGCTTCATATTTTATTTTCCTCAAATGGTCACAAAATCAATGTACATACTATCTTGGAGAAGGAGGTTACTACTTAAATCTCAGTCATCAAGGTGATCAGCCTTTTAATAGTTTGTGTATAGTAAATTGCCCTAACTTCTGCTTTTCTTTATGTATGAAAAAATTAATGTGCATCAGAAGATGATTTTATGTAACATAGGAATGTCTTTATTAAAATATTTCCTACATTATCTATATTTATGTAATAATGAATTTTGAAAGCAGAGGAGTTCTATGAAAATAAATATGTGAACTGCTATTTCTTTTCTGGTATTTTCATGTCAAACAGGGCCAGGTCAATCATAAACCCAGGACTGCATTGCAGTCACACATTTCTGGAATAATAGATTAGCAATACAGTTTGGCTAAAGTTCACTAAACTGTTCTGTTATCCTTACAACTGAGAGCTTGTAAGAGTTGTTATGAAACTGTTACTGATGATGACCTCAAGAAATATAGCCTTCATCTTAACATTTACTATTTTCAGGGTGGGTTGTTTTTGCCATCTGGATGATTATTTTACTATGCAAAAAATTCGGTTCCCCCTTTCTTTGGGAAGGACTTAGCATTAACAAGCAGATCTTGAGTTGTTTTTCATTTCTCTTTTTTTGAAAAAGCAAAATTATAAAAATTAATTTTAGCTCAAGTGTTCTTTGAAATAGTGTTATTCCATTCTGTATAGAATAGTCACTTATGTACTTTTGCTTCTTTCAGTGTTCTTTTCCAAGACATATTTCATATATTTGGTTTTGATGTCTAAAATTACAGGCTGAAGGTGTTTGTAGTTAAGTCAATATTTGAGCTATGCAACATAGGTATTTAGAGAAAGGTCAAGTCCTGTGCTTGTGTGACTGTTTCATTGCTGTAAATTCCTCAGTAAGTGTTGCACTCCTTCATATATCGAAAGAGTGATACAGGAGTTCACATTTGTGCTATAAGCAAATTCAATGCACTAAAAGAAGGAAAGAATATTTTCATCTATTTTCTAAGAGTAGATTAATATCCCAATATTTCTGCATAAAAGCACAACAGTTAGGTGTGATTCCCTGTTAACTTTCCACAATTTTACAGCATTAGCTTCCTTCCATTTTCTTTTTTAAAACATAGTATGGGGTTTTATGGGTTTTTATACACTATATATTAACTAATACTTATGTTCCTAAGTAATAACTTACCATTTGTTTCAATATGTACTTTGTTAATTAACATTTGGGTTTTCTTCTGTTTAGACTCTGATTCTCCCAAAATAGCATTTTGACCCTCATCAGTGCACATAGATTTAGACACTTTGGTTTGTTAATGCAGCTACTACACTATTGAGATAGACTTTGTAGCAATAGTTTAAAACATCTTTTCCTAAGGCAAATACATTATTCTGCCAATTACGGATAGATTAACAAAGAAAATGGAAAATCGCCACCTCATAAAGAGAATAACGAAGTCCTGTCTGTAGGATTTCATTTTGGGAGAGGTTAGGGGATTTGTTTCTTTCCTTTTTAAGAGGCAAAAGAGTATGGAAATATTGTTATGACTGTTGCATTTGGATGTACCTTTCTTCAATTTGAAGTTTCCCTGTTACAGCACTAATGTTTCTGGAATCCACCGTGTTGGCGCAGTGCTGCTCCGTGATCCCCTGTGTCTGATTCCAGCAGGCAGGCTTAGAAATGACCAGTTGTGCCTGGTAGTTGAAGTCCCAGGGTGATTTATGCAGAAGTCAGTAAGTTTATGTTTGGCAGATGCTTGGCTCACAAGGCAGATAGATCTTGAGTTTCACAACGGCAGCGTGCTACCATAGTTTGTCTCCTAACACTTAATCTTGTATGAGTAAAAAGCACCATCATCCCACAGTGCACTGTCTTTTACATCCCATGACATGCCAGATAATTCCTGCCTTCTCTTTTCTGTGGTCTGGGACTGCTTTTGTGAGGTCTGAGAAAGGAATGAATTTAAGTGCGGTTTAGCAGTAAACAGGATAAAAGTAAAGTAAGGGTTTAACTGGAGCCAACCATAGCATAAAACCCCTAAAACATAGTTATAAAAGGCCAGCAGACAAAGGACATATGCAGAGATAGAAAGCAGAATATTTTGTTCCTTTTTGTGGGTGTGACAAACCCTCAGGCCATACTCACCAGTACCATATGGCAGCCCTGTATTTGGTTTTGGTTCAGAACAATAATTAGAAACAACTAGTTTGCAGTGACAGTAATCATCCATTGCCAAGGAAGAAGGAAATTCATCATCTCCAGGATTCCTTAAATTGAGGCAGAATGTTTTTATGCTCTAGTAAACCACAAGTTATTGAGCTTGACAGTATTCACTTACAATTTAAGGGAAGATGATATGTTCCACTACAGGAATTATTGGTGAAATTTTATGGCCTGTGTTAGGCAAAGATCAAACCAGATGATGCTTATGTCTTAAAATCTGTCCTTAAAATTTACAGCTGCTCAAAAAACCCCTTGTAAGCAAAATGGGAAATATGAGGACTGAAACACAAATCTGAAATGTTTTCCTTATAATAAAGCACCATTGTTTCCAAGAACATAGGGCATTTCTGTCTGTTTCTGTCTGTTTGGAACTATTACATCCCTGGACTTGTTCATAGTTAGGGCCTAACCAAAAATTTCACAAGCATAAAAAATCAAACTGTGAGTTCTCTACTACTTTCTCTTCTGGCAGCTGAAAGAAATATTGCCTACACCTCCGCAATGTGCATCACTCATGTCAAGCCATGTAGAGATTTACCTGCCTGTGCAATGACTGTCTATGCAGACAAAGAAATAGTGTCTTCTTACATATGAGAAACTAAGTTCAGGATGACTGAGTCACTCAAAGTTGTGAAGCTTCTGTCAGAGCCAGGGAATAAATAGAGCTAGGCACGAATCTGTCATGCTACTAGTGTTAAGGCATTCCCTGCTATCAAGTTTTTGCCATTCCATCTCACATCATGGAGCATGTTAAGGGAGGAAAAGAAGAAAAAAGATCCTAGGGAACTAGGCTGTCAAAGTCCTGGCATGCGGTAAATCTTTTCTGGTTCCTTTTGCTGAAACTGTGATACTACACAGGGCTCACAGAGTGGGAGTACTCTGTGTGCAACTCTTTAAAAGAGACAGAAATAGGATGGGGAGAATGGATGAATGCAAAGGGAAAATAATTTACCATATGAAATAAGAGAAGGGAAGCAATTCCTGCCTCTTTTCCGAAGCGGTGCAAAAGAGGGAGAAGGCAAGTTACAAAGCCAAAAGCTATTAATTCTATCTTCTGCTTTAGCCTTTAGCTGCGCACCTTATCTTTTTAGAATGAATTGTAAATTTTCAAACTAGTGTAACTTTAATTCTTAATTCTCCATTCACTGTTTCCATTTAGGTTTGGGGCAGTTCTGCTGCATGAGAGTATAGTACATAAAATTCTAAAAGAAAATCTTGGTTTTATTTTATTAGGGTTGAAATCTCACCTGATTCAATCTATTTAAACTTTCTTTCATGTAATCACAGCCAAGTTGCTTTAACTTATTCCTATAAAACTGTAGCTGCAAAAATGACTTTGCATTTTTTTCCTTTATACGTTCACTTTAAATCATGGAGCACACAAACAGAAATGCTGCAATTATGTTTGACTTGTACTTCCAGTTACATAGCTTAGTAAATTCTCAGAAGTTGTTTGTAAGATTATGGAATAAGAGGTGCATTACATGTACTTGGAGCAAATGTCAAAAACATGAGAACCTGCTGTCATAGTATTGACATATACCCTTTTATACCTTTTTATATCACAAAGTATTGATCTGCTCTCTCGGGCTTGCACAGAAAAAAAGGAACCTTGTGTCAGCAAGGGAAAATGAGTTTTTCATCTTTTTCAGAATGTTTCCAGAAGTTTATACACAATGGATCCTTCAGATGACCCCGCCCCAGAAAACTATAGGAAAAACATCTTTCCGTCTCTTCTTCCTTTCAATTCTCTCTACGTCACACACTGGTCATGGTTGGAAAAGGATCTAAGGTATTTCTCAGAAGAATAGCAGGTGAAAACTTATCCCTGAATAAGAAAACTAGCAGACCAGAACATGTAAAAGATAGTATATCTGACCTAATACCTTGGTATGGTAAAAAAACTTAAAAATGTAATGAAGGATGAGAAATCTGTGTCTGATAATCTCTAGTCATCAAAGCATGAAATTTAACAACCCCAAAAGCTTTAAGATTCTTGATGGGACTGTGGAGAATGCAGATTAGCCAGTAAAAGGAAAAGATTGAGGATTGCTCTCTCTTAATTTATTTGAACAGAAATATTCCCTCCTACATGGTATTCCTTACCCATGGTTTGCAATGCATTTTGTGAATATCATTTCAACAGCAGTTACTTAATTTAAACTATTTAACATCAATACCTGATCTCACTTTCTTTGTCTTATCTCCTGATATTTCCAATATCTGTATTGGAAGAAAAGAGAATTTAGTTAAAAGAGTCAAAGTGAAGCAAAAAAAAGCCAAAGCTTATCCATGAAAATATCACTTTTTTGAGCTCCAAAACCAGGTGTCACTGGAGCCTATCCATCTTAAAATTATCTACAGAACTTCATTGGGACGGTAGGTTCAGGTGCACTGAACTGCAATTCATCATGTATTGTTCAGGTTTTAACACATGAGGGACTCAATACAATGACAGTTCAAACTCAGAAAGTTCAGTATAATTGCGTTTACTCTGATTGACAAAAGTAAGATGAAGGATCTCATTTAAGGTGTGAGATCACAATAAGTACAGAAGTTCCTGTGAATTTTTCTGCTTTCGTTTCAGCAAAGACATCAGCTAATAAAATTCATATGGTCCCATATGAGACATCCTCTAATTGCTGCACTCCATCAGTTGTAATGGAAAGTGGATAATTTACTACACAACAAAATTGATAGATTATTGGTGCAAATGTGCTTTTTTGATAGCACCCTCTGGAAAGTAATTTTTCAAATAGCCTTTTATTAAATAAACTTATTTGAAAACAACCTGCTTTCCTGCAGAGCTGTGCATCTCTGAACATACATACTCATGCTAAGAAGCAAATTACATGTGAAAGCATAAGAACATCTGCAATTTAAGAGCAATTTATTACTTACAGAATAGCTATTTCATACAGAGCTTCATTACTTTTCTCACTATTTAAATACAACTTTCCTTGCCTAACTTGGCAAATGATACAATATTCTTGGGAAAAGAGAAGTAAAAACCGAAGGAAGAACTAGGATTGCTGCTTTGATAGTCTCTCAAAGCCTAGATGTACTTGGAAACTGCACCATGAAGACTGTAAAAGCCATGAGACATTGAGAAAAAAAAAGGTTTTCTAAAGGGTTGTCAGTGTGGAAACATGATGTAACATCATGTAACTGGCAGGGAACTTGGTACACTTAGTTCTCAAATAGGCGCGACTGAAAATTTGGGAAAGGTTACATTGAATCTTCAAACAATTTCAAGGCTGATACAGCAAATATGGTAATGATGATAGGCTGTGTGATGCTACAAGCACCAAGAAGCAATTTCTCTGCTATTCTGTGTGAAAATATCATGTGCTTATATAGGATGCAACATAATGCTCACCAAATTTAGGATGCAAGTAGTCCAGAGCAAGTAATTTATGAAATTGTGTAATTTGCAGGCCTATGGACCTTTTGCTAAAAATGGAAAATTCTGGTAGCTTGTCCAATCCCCCCCCCCTTTTTTTTTTTTTTTTAAATAATGACCTCCTTCCCTTTGCATAGGCTGTTGGGGTTTTTTTAATAAATCTCAGAAAATTTGCATGTGACTTAGAAGTGTAAAATTTTGCAGGAACATTGACAGTGAAGCAATTTGTAGCAAACTATTTCTGTCAGGGGAAAGAATTAAGGAGCATAAGGTATTTTATAAATAAATCAAAGGAAGAAAGTGCTAGAGATAAAACTGATCCGGGAATAACTAGTCGAAACTAGTTATGGCAATGCAGATTTCTAAGAAAAAATCATTTAACAAGGGTGAGAAGTAAAAACAGTAAGATACAGAAAAATACTCAGTCTTAAAGTCTGCCTAATCTCAATTGCTATTCACTTTAGACATACCGATCTCAACCCATAGAAGGAAATTTTTTTAATTAGAAGGTACTGTGCAAAGTTTTACATTACAAAATCTGGGTCAGTTGCAATCCAGACATCCAACAGAGCAGGTCTCCTTTGGACTCTTTGAAAATAGATTTTGTACCACAAAGAAGAAATGAGTAGAGGTAAAGCAAGTGGCATCAGTACTGAAAATCCCTCCATACTCTCTCGCTAGCACTAGGATGTGGGAGAGGAAGGGTAAAAAGGGCTCTCTCAGTTCACAAGAGAGGGAAAAACTGTGTAAGGTGGCTGGCAGTGCCAATGCCCAGGAAGAAGAATCGCTCTCTGGCCAGGTTTCCTTCTAGAGCTCAAGCTGGCATTTCTCCATGTGTGGAGACTTGTACTTGCTCCATGGCTGATCATGGACCCCATGTAAGTTGAGAATTGAGTATTGATTTAATATGAAGTATAATAACCCTCAGACTTACAGCCAGTTGTTTCTTCCTCCTGCAGAAGTCTCTATGGCACAAAAATTCCCAGTGTTCGCCAACTGTCATTTTCCAAAAACAATAGCAGAGATTTTACCAAGAGTACAGAGATTATGCAACAGCATTTTTAGTACTGTTTAGTTCTGTACTGCAAAGGAGCTGTGGGTATGAAATAGGAAGAGTAAGTAGGATTTACTTTTAAATTTTGTGCTTTATGATGCATCATCTGGGCCATGGACAGGAGTTCCCTGCTGTGGCAACAAATGGCGTAAAAACTGCTGTTGCTTCCAAATATAATAGGTTCTCATGGCATTTGTTATCAACATAGGATCACATCTTGAAACATTTTCAAATCAGAAGCAAAAGAGAAAGGTACTAACGTCAGAGTCATTGACACTTGTGACCTTGACTTGGGTCTATTAAGCAGTGAGGAGGGATATGTTCTGAAAATTTCCCTTCTTATATGCTAACTGAACAGAAAATCCATGTTCAAGTGCCTGCTGAGAGGGCTGAGATCATTTGCACGTACATCCTGGGGAGGCCACTGGACCCACAGGAGTGCGGGATAGATTCATAAGCATGGTTTTAGACACACAAAAATCATTTGTAGGTGTGTACTGGGGAGGATGAATAAGGAAATAAAAGGTAAAAATGAGAATGTCTAAGTTTCATAACACAGCAGCATTTTAATTACATCTGACCATTTCAGTGACAGCTTTTAGGAAAGCAGAGCTCTTCTAAAGGTTTTAATCTTGAGACCTTACAAGACTGTATGGAACCTGTTAGTATTACTATTCCTTAGGTAAAGCTAGGCAGAAGAAGAAAATGGAGTTGGCCAGGATCTCTTAGTCATTCAGTCAGCAAGAGAGTTTGGATTTTTATTGAGAACATTTAGTTCTAGAGGAGTCTTCTACTCCTTATTTGCTGTGCATTCCCACTTAGGTGAATGAAAAGATCCACAGTAATAGTTATTGCTGGGACCAGAAGTTTTTAATTCTGCCTTTTTTCAGGAAGATTTTCTTCCATCTAATCCAGAGAACATAGTAAATAGCAAACAGAACAACACATTTTTAGAGAATTCTGGGATTGTATAAAATAGCAAACAGTTACTTGTAAAGAAACCCAGCATTTCAAAGATTAAACTTCCCTTTTTTTAAAATAGTAAAATCATTTTATGCATTTTCAGCAACAAACCTATATTAAATGATAATTTATGACATTTATATGGAAAAAATACAGTGCTGTCTTTTCACTTTGTCAATGTGCAGGTACTGTATATGAAAAAAGATTTGTAAATTTTCAAGTAAGGTAATAAAAATGGTTCTTCAATCATTAACATTTGGTAGATTTAAATAGTTTCCTATTCTTTTCATACTTGTGTTATATCTGAATGGAGATTATGGAGGCATAATTTTTATTTTAAAATATACTATTCAAGAAAAGCACTTCAAACCATGTAATTTTACTGAAAAATTAAGCATACTAGGGTTAGTTTCCTTTCAAAAAATGAATTCACTTCCTTTGATTTCACCATTATAATATGCAGGCACCAATCACATTAACATACTATTTTTCAGCAGGACCTTCCTTTATGCAGTGCAGGTAAAGTTCTTATCACATCATGTACCCCTGTTTCAGGTATTATTCTCTACTCTTCCCTGTGTAGTCGTCTGCTCTATGCATTGCACACTATGCAGACAATTAGAAAACTTATTCATTCCCTTTCCTTTCATTGTGGGAAATATCCATGAAATCAAAGACACACCAGATTCACAAAAAACTACAAATTTCTTCTTAAAAGGCACTCTTGGAAGAGGGGAAGCTGAAGCAGAAGTAGCTTAAGGTCAAACATTTCCATTAGCATGGCATGTTAAACAAGAGTTCAGCACTTGATTCACAGCAGTAATGTACAGCCCTCAATGATACAAGGTCAATGGTACAAGGTACAAGGTCAATTATACAAGGTACAAGTTCAAAATCCTGCCCTCCAGTGATTTTATTTACATTTCACTGAGTCTAAGACATTAGGTTGTCAGGAGCAAAAATGGTCCAGCTGGAGGGGGAGGGAAGCAATGCAGCTTCAGCACTGCAACCACATGTGATGCACAGCACAGGGATGCCATGGCATGGTACTGTTTGTCAGAAAGAGGAAAGACTTATCAAGCTTCCTCCTGTGGAATCTCTGTCTGTTTAGCAGTCCAGGAATGCAAGATCACTAATTGCCCTTGAAACATCTATTTCATCATCATGTCAGAACCCCAGATTTTTTTTTCAGCCAATGTCTTAGATCATTTTCTTATGATGAGCAACCCGAGGTTTTTAAAGTTAAAAAACCAAAAAAACCCACAAAAAAGCAGAAAACCAACCAACCAACCAAGCAAACAAACAAACAAACAAAAAAACATTCTAACCAAATCAAATCTATCAAAGCAACCTTATCAAATCTGTAGCTAGTTTTGGATTAGACATTACAATGCAGTTAAAAAGAATTAGGAAAAAATAGCAATGGAAAAAGTCACACTTGCTTGTTCACTGTGTCCCTAAAGACAGGTTCTGGCTGTCTGCCAGTCAATCGTGCAGTAAATGACACAGTCCCTGCTGGTCCTTAGGTATTTTCTCCTTCCATTATCCTAGTGACATCCATTCTCTGACCCTTAGTAGTGTTTTGTGCTCCCAGCTCCTTGCTGTTGTTCCTCCTTCCTTTTTTGCTTTTCTATGCAGTCTCCCTCACCTTCTGCGATAGGGAAGAAGGCATGCAAGTTGGAAGCAAATAAATAATACACGCTTTCCTTCAAAGTCTAGTCAGAACTTCTAGGAATAATCTGGTCTACTATCTAAAATTTCAGTTCTCTATTCTTTTCCTGAGTTTTCCTGCTTGGTTTGCAAAAGGTCTCTTGTATTTTTTTTATTGTTGGTTTCTCATTAGTATACAATTCCTATTCCTCGCCAGTAAAAGTTTAGGTGGCAGCAGGAATCACATGGTCAAAAGGGAACAGTTTCCCAGATGTACCACTAAATCTGATATTTCACAGGTAAAATAACGTTCTTTTTATCAAGGAAGTCAGGAGGGCAGTGAAAACTTTTTGAAGAAGAAATTGGGGGAAATGAGTTCTGTGATGTGGTTTCCTATTGATACGTGTATGGGTCACTCAAGTTGAAATATTTATATCCCTTATTTAAACCAATGGAATAAAAAAACAGGTTTTAAGTTTACCAAAGCTAATGAAATCTCTTCATGGGCAATTCATAGATGAGAATAAGAAATTTTGCTAGTGGCTTTTATGGCCATTTCACCCACAAGAGGAATGAACAATGAGTTTATGGAGCTCCAGGCTCTGCTCCAAGCTCCAGAGAAGGCAGTGTTGCAAAAGCACAGGCTGTTCTAGCATTATAGTCCATCCTCATGTCCCAGCTAATGCCTCTTTCCCAGTCCTGCATCTTTCCCACTCATGGTTTCTTGTACCAATCATATTGTCCCATTCATAATATTTTATCTCCAGCTCCTCAGGCTTATCATTTTTTAAGGACATGCATTTCCTTATTCTCTCTCTCAGCTTTTCCTTGTTGTCCAAGATTGCTTTGGCCACTGCAAGTCTGAGTTTTCTCTTCCAGACCTTTCCAGTCCCATTCACATTCCCTGGTTTACCCATTCCAGCCTTCTTGTCAAGTCAGCCCTCATTCTTGAAAAGAGCTAAATAGTTTTGTTTGGATTTTTCCAGAAGAATTCAGCCTGAGGCAGCTATGAAGCATATGGAATTTCAGCCTAAATGCTTAAAATCTGGCGAAGCTTTACACAACATGAAAGAAGGTTTTTAATAACAAGCGGCACCACTAGCCAAATCTGTATGAATCCTAGTCTGGTTCCCTTTGAAGTTAATGTTAAAATCTCCAATGGGACCATTAATTTTAAAACTTTAGTACAGTAATCAAGTAAGCACATGCTTAAAGTGCTTTTGTGGATTGGACAGCAATTAAAAATGAGAATGTACCTTGAGTTACTATGAACACATTATTTACATTTACTACTTTCACTTCCGTTTTATGAATATATCCAATGAAATCTGTAAACTTTCTCCTTGAAATTATTTGTTGAATAGTGTAGTCACAAGGGCTGGACTTCCAAGTTCATAACAAATGAAGAAAATTGATAAACTGATGTTTCTGCATCATTTCTGTAAATGTTCCACTACAGCTCTTTGTTGTGGCTGCTTTGGGTAGCAGTATTTCAGTTTGTAAGCATTTTGAGCATGTGTTCAAAGTAACATGGGAGAGAGGAACATGATCTTTTCCTTTGTTTTTGTTTATTATTCCAAAGAACATGAAGGACTCTTTTATGTCTTCCTATGGAGAGCAGTACTTTTGAAATTCTTATGCAGGGCATGTTACTGTCTAGTAGCCTTTGGCAATATGGCCAGGATACAAGACCTCACAGAAAAAAACAAATGTGAAGAAAATAACTGATGAGGTTGGGGAAAAAAACAAAAAAGCATTGGCAACTCTTCGTAAAGTCGTGACACTCAGACTTTTTCAGAGTTCAAAACAATGAAGGTAGAGCTGTGTGGGTCTCATGTATTATGAAGATGCAGCCTCCTTTTGATTTTAAATCCCTCAAATGCTACAATCTCCTCTACATATCACACTTCCCAAACTAACTCAGAATCCATGGATAAAAACTGTGAAAATTTCCCTCTTTTTAATACAGTTATGAGCCCTCTAGCTGTGCTATCTATGGAGTTTGGCTACATTACCTAGGAAATCATCCTGAGGCACATCACTTCAGCTGTTTTGGAACTCTGAAATTCAAAAAAAAAAAAAAAGACAAACACCATCTTAATTTTGATTCCATCACGTTTACCTCAGAGATATTTTTTTTATTTATGAAAGTTAACATGTCATAATCAAGGTAATCATGAGAAATATATTGTGTGAGTGTAGAAACAGTGTNACTCAAAATTGCATTAGAAAGATTAGTCTTATTCATATCGGTGTAATTAAAATCATAACTAGATCCAAAGCAGCACTTTGCTGCTTGTTGAGTGTCTCAGTTTCTCATTAATCAGAACACAATCCTCTCCAGAGCTCTCAATAAAACATTGGTTCATTCTTCCCTGCCAAAATAAATTGTTTCCAGGTTAAGTTGACCTAATTGTAATGGACAAATTGTTAATTAATTTTCTCATTCCAGTTTCTCAAGTGTCAGGATACAAGTTGGATTACTACCTACCTTCTCTAAACTGACCAGCTGATTTCTGATAGTTGCACATATTTTTTTAATATATGTCAATTTCCTTCTCGCTTTTTCAAATGACTGCTTTCTCTGTTCTGTTTTGAGGTGGTATTTTTCATTATTACCAGTACTTTCATATTCCCACAAACAATTGTTCTCTTGTTCTCTAATAGGCTTCAAATTATTTTCCTAGTCATGTAGTAGCTCCCCTCATAAGGTATCTGGTCCAAAGTTATACAACATTATTTTCTTCTTTGGAAAGGCCCTATTGGAATTCATGTGTTTACTTCCAGCATTATTCCCAACAGGG
>WEKY01027562.1:0-37284 GCA_013390045.1 Picathartes gymnocephalus
ATCTGGTATCATTACTCCAGTATAGCTGCTTTCAGTATTGGTAGAAGAATGTAAGCAACTCCATGCTTTGAAAGAACTTGGAATTATTTTTGTTGTGAGTTTTTTTCCTTCATAAGCCAGTCTGAGGTAGAAAGCTATCATAGGACATTGTCTCTGAAGCCACTGAAGAGTTGTCAGTGTTCAGTGCTAAGCCACTGAAGAGTTTTCAGTGTTCAGTGGTAAGCTTTAAGTTTGGAAAAAACCTCTCAGCTCTGGGAAAGGCACAGAGATATCCTCAAATAAAAACTGTTTCATTTTCAGGATAAGAAACCATGACTAAAACTATGAAGAAACAATGTCTGTCCTGAGCTCATTCAGCTATACCTACCAAATCTATCTAGAGCATTAAATTTTTGTAAAATACAAACCAGATTGTCAGTACAAACAAACATACCACCTACCCTTGTGCTAATATGTTTTAAAGTACTGAACTTACATATTAATTAGAATAAAAATAGTATTTACTCTAATATGAACAAGAATCTAAAGACAACTAGTTGGTGTTCAAACAGAAGGGATAATTTTTTCACATGAAAGAAAGTAAGCAGTGGGATTCCTCATCTCTATGTTTAGTTTAGTGTTGAACATGCAAAGAGTTCATTATGATTCAAAAAACAGTTAAACACATTTCTGTGAGAAAAATATTAAATACAAATTTACTGCTTTGGCTTAGAAAGTCTTCAAAGTAGAGATTGCTAGGAGTTGAAAGACTATTCTGGACAAATACCAGTATTTGATATATAATCCATCTGAAGCATCCTTATTGGCTATAACAGGAGGCAGCGTGGGGGATTAGATAGATCCTGATATGGCTGTTCTTCTGTTGATACACTGCTGCAATATCATTACTTTGACAGCACTAGTCCTTTGTCAGAGAGTAATTCCTCTTACAAGCTGGTCGAGCTGTTAGTCTCTTTGATGCTCGCACTAATATCAAGGACATCAGTCTTCATAGTCAAAGTTAAGAATTAAAATAGTCAGTATTTATGAGCATTGTTCTTATTTCTCTTATTGCCTCCTTTTGTGACTTGGAATTCTTCAGCTTGGGCGCCTCAGCTTATCTAACTTAAGAAACTATTTTTGCGTTTTCATTAGCTAAGATTCTGGGTGATGTTAAAATAAGAGTCAATTGATACTGAAAAGGCTGTACCATGACTTTTATTTATCATTGTTCTCTTTAATGTTCATATTTTCATTTATTTCATAAATTGTGAGAGTTGTACAAAAACAATGAAGTAGAACAGTGAAACACTGGTGAAACGCACTGTTGAAACCTCTATCTGGAGGGATAAAAAAGCATGTTTGGAAGGGAGACTTCAGTTTTGAGCTGTAAATCTCAGGAAAGTATAATTAGCATCTGAAAATCCTCAAAAACAGTTGTATAGTCTTAACCTAATTATTATTATGCATTATAGCAATACACTGACATGTCTTTAATCATAGGGAATCAACAGATACAGGAACTGTTTATCAAAACTTCATGAGTTTTAGTCATCTCAACTTATTATGCTGTCTTTCTAAAGCAATCATGAATCAGAATACCAATTTTCTTGTATTTTGGATTCTTGAGAGAATATACTTGTGGACATCTGACAGGAGAGGGGTGTCGCTGCATGAAAAGCTCTGAAAAGTGGTGACCACCCTCACAGCCCCTTTATTTCAGGCAGTCTTTGTTTTGAAGTCATTGCTGAAGCAGTTTGAGCAGCCTAATTGCGCATGCATGGTGTCATACACATAGTTGTACATAGTTAAATGGGAGCCTTTTGTTTTTTAAATAGTTATCATGCATAAGACTTGATCTGAAGAGTGGTAATTTTAATATAAAGGGAGGTCTGCTGTCTTTGTGTATATGCTGGACCGTATACTCATTCTTGGAACGTGACAAAAACATTTATAGACACACAGAAGCCAGAAAGAAATCTAAAAGTGCTGCTGTTTAAAAGAGAAATCTGAGCTGTGACTCTGAAACGATTGCATCTTGCAGACCTGTGGGTAGGAAGGCTTGCAGTGCCAGTGTGGAACTCCAGCCCATGTCAGAACTTGAGGCCAGAGACACAGCTGTTTGATGGCGCTGTGAGACCTTAGTCCTCCCTACAGGCTTTCAGTTCTTGTTGACATGAGAAATCTGGGACTTCAAAGGGTGCAGAGCAGCCCTTCTGCCCGGGGTGAATGGGTAAGAGCTTAGTCCTTACACTGGGAGAACATGGTGACACTATAGTCACTAAAAAGGCACTCAAGTTATAACACTGACTAGTGACATGCAAGGCTTGCATTGCGTCTATCAGGTTGCTGTCTGGACTTGGAAGAAAGAACTGTGTCTGGGAAATTCTTTCTTGAGAAGGAAAGGAAGCTCTTCTGAGTGCAAGGATTGCATTCAGGATTACATTCAATGTAAGGAATACATTCATGACAACATTTGTCAGTTGTGACTAATAAAACCAATTAGGTGACATCATCATCAGAACTCAACATTATACTCTTAACCTATAACATAGGTTCAAAATTGAACCTATCAAATAGAGTTCTGCATTATGCAAATAAAAATCCACAAAAATAGGTTGACTGTAGAAGTACTTTCAAAGTTCAGTGCATAAAAACAAATATCTTGTCATTTTAGAAAATATTTATAATGTACCACCCTGTCATTTAGGTGTTTCCTAAAATGCCAAAATATTCAGGCATACCATAAAAATGGCTTTGTGTTTAGAACTAGAGTGAATTTCACCTTGTGAGTAGTCCTGTGTGACACCTTTGATGCCATTTCCGGAGCAACTGCTGAGATTTAATTTCTTGCCCTGTGAAACAGTGAAACGCTACTGCAACAGCCTCAGAGAGGTGAACAGCCTGTGTGGTAATAATAATGAGACATGAGATTCTATGTGAAATTCCTTTTCACACAGAATATATAATGCAGAGTGAAATACAGCTTATTGTCTTTGCTTATTTAATATTAGAAAAATAATATTATAGGACAATGTAGTTCAACATTTTTTGTTTTGTGAGTCAAGTGAATGTGAGTCAATTCAAATGGAGGTATAGGCAATTAAAGGTGAGGATTGGCTGGCTGAGGTGGTACTGAATGTGCAGAATTGCTTTGAGCAAATGGAAGGCCATTTTGTATGGTCATAAGGTCATGAAATAGCCAAAAATGCATATAAAAAAGAAGGTTTTAACTGATGCGTTAGAAACTGAGTACAGTAATAAGCTGAGCACAGAGAAATCTTCCCCAAGAGGGTAGGATTGCTCTTCCTTTGTAAGGTACTGGCCATCAGCTCATTCCAGGGCAGAGAGTAGGGGCTCTGGTGATAGAAGCAGCTGGTTCAATGTTTCCAGGTGTGCATTTTTGTCCACAGCTGCAGGTTGTGCATAGCTCCTGCAGCTACCCAGGAGAGCTGCTTTTCCAGTGGCTTTTCCAGCCTTCGTTATCCTCACACTAAGCACTAGAGACACTGTGACATTGAGCATATGGACTTGTTCTACAAGAAGCTGCACTTCCCCACAGGTAAATAAGCTGTTTTATGTGAGAGGAAGAGGTGGTTATGGATACATTTTATGTGCCTCCCTTGAAAGGGGTCAGATAAGCTGAGCAAGGTCAGACACAAGGTTGATTTGGCATATGGCAACAGCAGAATTAGTGGTTTTGTGAGTAATTTAAGTCTCTCCACATTTTTTCTGCTTCCCTCATCTGCACCATTATCACGTTAAAGTGTATCAAAATGCTAGCTGCTCATGAGAGAATGAATACACCTCTGGCATAAACTAAAGCCAGAGCTTCAGAGGTGCTGAGAGTCTGGCAGCTCCAGCTGATAGCAACAGGAGTTGCAGGTGCTCTACACGTCTGAAAGTTCAGGGCTGTTTTTTTACCAGAGATCTATCTTAAGCATGGCCCTATGGGTACTTGGGGAAAGGTATTAAAATGCCAAATCACACACTCATGGGCAAATGAAAAACTATAATGTTTTCAGTATGTCTTAATATGTACACTTGAGATAAATCTTTTAGAATATCAGAGTGAAAATAAAATCCTTCATATAATTTTCAGCTACTTGCAATATATTGAACATCAGAATAGATCTGCAATTTTTTACTGAGGGCTAGCCCATGCAAACCTGCAGCCCATGTCCTGGGGCAGACCGTTGCAATGTGGAGAGCCTCATTATGTGCTCAGGCACTGGTTGAGAGAGTCCTCTTTGAAGGAGTGAAGTTTATAGAGGCAAGAGAGACATACAGGGCTGAGGCATCAGCACTTGCAAGGAGTGTCAAACAGAAGTGTGTTTTGAATGTAGAAAGTTAAAAAGTGCAATGGATGGTGATCTGAGCATCAGGTATTAGCAAAATTACTGATGTTTTTGGCAACGAGTAGATATTTTCCACTTCTTTATTGTCCTTTCAGAAAATGAGGAAGTAGTACCACACAAAATAATAATACTACCTCATTTCATAGATATTGGCTTTGGTTTTTCTTTCTAAGAAAAATGCATTTATGTTATATGGAGGAACTCTAGAGAGATGCCCACATAGCACTGAACAATTCTATATTTGGGGCCACATGTTCTGTGGAGCAAACAGAGAAAAAACTGCATAAGTATTCATTTGCTGAACAAGGCAGGGATCTGCAGAAAAATACTGCATGCAGTAACCTCATTAAAAGTGCCATCACAGACTGTGTAGAGGTGTCTTCTGAACTTTGTCTAGTTTGCTTATTTAGCATCAGTTTTATGTAGCTGTGTAAATGTGTAACCATATTAACCATCAGAGGATCATCACGGAACTTAGCGGAATTGTACTTTGCAGGAATACAGTTAACTGCATGGCTATCTCTGGTTGTGGTATTATAGACAGGGCTGGTTATTATAACAACAGCCTTTTCTTTGCCTGCTGAACGGTATATTCAGTATTTTCATAAGTGCTAGGCTCATTCAAAATGTAAAAACAACCCCTCCCACAAAAAACCTAAACAGACTTATCACTGACTAAATGCATTAGTCAGTGCATTTATTTATGAATGAAGAAAATCTGTTACTTAAGAAAGACCCTGTCTTTACAAATACTAAACAGCAAAATTAATAATTTTTGGTATATTACACTGCTAGTCATTGGCTGCACAAAGCTTATGCACTGCATTTTTTTAATGCTATAAGAGAAACACTAATATTGAAGTCAAAATCTCTATCAAACAAACCCTAATTCCATCTGCTGGCGGGAGAAAAAGGCACAAAGAAAGCAAAAAAAGTGAAGGGCTAGTTTTCGTAAAGATTTTGTGTTTTTAATTTACACATAGCATAACCTTTAACTATTATGTCCTTTTTGGAAAAAAATCTTTGACTTAAGACAGATCCTATTGCACAGGTTTTTTGGGTTTGGTTTGGTTTGGTGATGTTGTTGTTGTTGTTGTTGTTGGTTGGGGTTTGTTTGTTTGTTTGTTTGGGATTTGTTTGTTTGTTTGTTTGAGTTTTTTAGTTCTTCTCTGAGATGTACAATTTTGGAGACTAACAGAGGCCTTGAGTTAATGCCCAACTGGCAAGTACTCTGTCCCTTTAAGAGTCTAAGCTTGATTGTGACGAGGAGTCTGCATTCTTCAGAGTGACAGCAGTTTAAGTCTGATTTTTAAAAAGATGTTAGAAAAAATCCCCCTCAGGACCTCCTTCTACGGCAGCTTTCTAGATACTGAGATGGAATATCTTCCCCATCTTGTCTGCAGCAGTGTCCAAAGAAATTCTCAATTTCTTACATATATTTTTAAGTGCTAGGACGAGATGCCAGTAGGAGGTAATTTTTACTAAAAATAAATTAGAGTGGAACAGTAGGTTAAAAGTTCTAAAGAAAGAAAAATAAACAGATGCAAGAATGGTGCAAGGAGAAGAAATTAAAAAATGAATAATAAAATATTTAGTGCTTTTCAATTAACTGTGCAGACAATTAGTATACTAGTGGATTATATCACAGAAATCATGTCTATTAATTTTTTGCAGCCATTATCTTGAATGTGATTTACTCACCTCTAATAATTAACAATGCTATTAAAAGATGGATGTAGATGAAAATTCTGGGTAGTGTGCAGGAAAATATGGCTGAGGGTCAAGAATGAAGCTGAAAACCAACAGATTTTAGAGGACAGAGGTGGGAGACTGGAGGGTAACAGAAACCTGAAAGGAAGTGAAATGAGGAGGAACGAATAGAGCAAAAACTGTGATCTGACTCTTAGTAGTTCCTTACAGTAGCTGAAGTGCTTTTCCGATAAGATGCCTCCTCTCTTCCCCAAAATGCTGCAGTTTAATCTTAATGAGGGGGAACAAACCCTCATTTCATGAAAGGCACAGCCTTTTGGAATCACATAGCTTTTCTTCACAATGGAAATCTGTGTGTACATCATGAAGAAGATAAATATGTGTATGAGGAAGTGTCCCCCGGGTCTTTTCCGAAGCAATGAAGCATCCTTGTTTCAGGTTACAATGGCAGCTTGAGGGCAGCATTTCCATCCAGAAGAAAATGGCTGTGACTCTTCATAAATAGAGCCTTTCTTGGGAAATGAGATAAAATGCATAACCAGGAATGTGTTAACCAAAGAGACAAGAGAAACATCAGCAAAATGAAAATGAACGACTGACACACAGTTGGGGAAAGGTTACCACTGGGAATTTCTTTGTCTGAATGGATGTTTTGTTGTATAAATAGATGTGTTTTTGTCATTATATGAGTTGCTAGTATTAATTAAAACTGTAATCAAATTTCCCTGGTGCTTTTCACACCTGAAAACTACAGTTTTTCATGCAGCTGTAAGGATTCACTGAGTCAGAGTTTTCTGTTAATGTTCATATCTTATGTTCAGGTACCAGCTAATTGGATTGTGCATTTAAAGTGAGAGTGTTTTTTCTACATTTTTTTTCTCTGTGGTTTGGAGTAGGAATGTTAGGCTGCTGCAACAGAGCAGTAGCAATGCTTTGTGACTGACAAAGCCCATCATATTACAAGGTCCACAATAGGTTTTTCATGCCCAGCACATATTTATAAACACAGGCTCCGGGAAAATGTCAGCTGGTGGCAGAAAGAGCTGCTGGCCAGCCTAGCAGAGGGATGCTATGGCATTGTCTCTGTGAAACAAGATGACTGAAGGTTGTGGCCTGCAGCATGGCTGTGTGATGAACTCTCCAGTGTTTGCTTCTTGCCTGACCCCCAGCTCCTTGATTGATACTGAGAGCAGCAGAAGAAATGTGCACACTTACATCCATTTTATAAAATGCATTGGCCCAGACCTAACCACTGGGCATACCAGGGGCTGTGTTGTCTGCCACTTTGTCCCTCAGATACTCAGGGAAATGCATGGACTTTCAAGTCTAGCAATTACTTTACACCTTTACAAGAGGGGAAGGAAATAGGGTGATACTTTTAATAGTAATTTAAAGCCAAGGATAAATTGTGAGCGTAAGTTGCAGCTGCTGGTTGCAAGAGCTCCCCATATTGACTCAGCTTCCGGTTCTGGACCTTCTATTGTTTCACATCCTAAATTCTGAGTAAAAGTCCAGAAGGACTTTACCCAAGCCAACAAATATTCCCTAGAGGAAGAATACACTTTTGAGTCTAATGTACAGGAGAGACAGAATTGGAGAGTGAAGAATGGTAACTGTAGGTGCACAAGGACATATTTTCTCACTATATGGTTGGAGTTTTGTTTGGTTGGGTTTGAAATGTGCAGGTTTCATCTCATTACTTGTTCCACATATCAGGGTCTTGCTTCCCTTCACACATACCTAAAGGAATGAAGGCCTTCAATTGTTGATTTTCTCACATTTCCATTGGCTTGGGTATGTGTTTTCAGTAATTTCTTTGAAAAGTGTTAAGTGACTTATTCCTCTACTTTCTGAGTTACAGTGTGCTTATCTCTTCATAAGAAGAAAAAATAATGCCTATTTATTAATCATCCTAACAACAAACAAAATTATGATGAAATTATGATACATTATTTTTGTACTATTTCACAGGAATTAATATATTTAGATAGCATTACCTGACATATTGAGGGGGAACCTTTATGGGTTCTTTCACCTTCACAGAGGCACATCATCATTTGAACATCAGCACCATGATATTCATCATCCATCAATTGCTCTCAAGAATGCTGCGAAAGAGGCAGTCACTTCCTCAAGGTCTTTGTATAGGGGCAGTATAGAGCTGCAGATTTCACTGGGCTGTCTGGCCCTGAGCCTGCTCAGGTAAATCACACCCCAAATGAAGTAACAACTGATGGGATTAAAAGGTCTCCAGAGAAGGACTTTTTGATTGAAAGAATGAGAGAAATATTAATAAATATGGGCCTTGTCATTTAGAGTTTTCTAGATTTTGACTGTATTTCTCTATATGTTAAAGGTACATTAATCTCCACATGCTCAACTGCTTTCATAATGAAACAGGGTAAAAGGGTGAGAAATGAATTAACAAATGCCATGCAAAAGTCAATCTACCTCTCATTGAGCTTGATATTCAATATCTGCTCTCAAAGAGCCTTAATTTCTGACTTCTTATTGTTCCATGCTTTAATCATGATCTTTATGTAAAAAATTTAGTGAAGGGACAGCTTTTAATAAATTCTGCATTTCCATGAATGTGATTCATTGTTTCAGTGCCTCCACCTGCAAGGCTTCTGCTGATTCCTTATTTCCAACCCACTTGAGTTCTCTTTCTGTACCATAGCATCTCTTTTATCTCCCACTTGGCTCTTTGCAGAATCCTTCCTTTTGCTGTCCATCTTCTCCTCAGTGTTCTGATGTGAAGTCCAAACTGATAAATGGAGCCTCTTTTGTGCTGTTGAACAGCACTGGTTTTATCATTAGATGATGAAACTTTCTGAGAATTGTTTGTCTGTTGGATTCATAGATAGTAGTGAGTCCTACACTATAATGATGCACTCCATAATAATTAAAAAAAAGTAATTTCTCTTCTTCATTTAAGAGCTGCTTGGTGATTATTCCTTAAGAATTTTGGGAATTTTCTGTAATCTGTTCTTCATTGAATACACATTCTGTGTAGGATCAAAACCAGTCTGAAACAAGGCATTTATGGGTTTATCCATTAAGAGGCTTGTTTCTCTGTCAAAGTTGAGAAAATCATAGCCTTTCTTGTATCAGCTGAGAGGGTGGTAACACGCAGCACTCTTGCAAGCCAAAAGACCCCTTTTGGGAATGAACAACTTTCAGAAATATTGTCTGTTTCTCATGTATCAGCCTCATTTCTGCTGCCATTGAAGTAAAAAGCAACTTTCCATATGTATTACTTTAGTTTTATTCTGCTAAAAGCAATATACTATTTGAAAAACCTTCATTAAAGAACAAGTACAGTACTATTTACTACATGCATAATGTCCCAGCTTGTCTTTCTCCTTCATTCTGTTTTTCATACGCTGTCATACCCAAACATGCCTGATCTTCTATGCACTATGAGCATGAGTACCGCTGCTAAAATCTATTAGAATCTGCTAAATTTTATTAAAATTTCCTTAGGTGAGTCTTAGATAGCAGATCTACAGATACAGATATGTGTATATTTGCACACTTTATTATTTGCATAAAGATATGGGGTAAAGGCAATTTTTTGAATGTAAAGGAGTTGCATTAACTGTTTATCCAGAACACTTGTTGTGTTAGATTGTTTTCTGCATTATAATAGTTATATAGATGCTGAGTCAATACTAGCAGCTTTATGTCAACTTTCATAATCTGAATTATGTCTTGTAAGTGACATAAAATCTCACTAATGTATTCTGAATAGGCCATAGATAAAAATATTATCTGTTCATAAAAAAGACCAGAAACTGTTCCAAAGAGATTGAAATGAAGACCTGATTATAGTGAAATAACAACTTGACAAAAATACAAAGTGTATATAAACAACCAGATTAAAGAAGTCCAAAAGCCTTACTCTAATGATCAGAAGATGTGAATGGTTAGAAATATGTTTTGGGCCTTTCAGTGGTAGCATCAATATTAAAGAATGAAATTTGCTTGAAAATAATCTTTTAACAGCATGTGACAGCTCTGAACTGAGGGGGAGATCTGAGCTGATCTTAGAACTCCAGCATTACTGAGGCTGCCAGGTTGTCATTATGTAATTGCATCCAGCTGATTTCCTTGCAGTAATCCCTGAATTTGTTGAATAACTCAAAACAGAATATATTGTACAACTCCTCCTTTCCTCCCTTCCACATACCATGTATTAAACTTGCATTTTGTAAGATTTTCTGTTTATTTTCCCCAAGTGCTTGCAATTCTTTCTTAGCCTAAAGATTCCACTTAATAAAGTTAGTTTCAATTTTGCTTGCCTTTCTCCCCACCACCCCACACCACCACCCCAAAAAATCTGAGGCATACACTTAGAGCACCCTTTTTCATTTGTAAACTGGATGGATACCTTATCATAAGCACATCCTCAGTATTTTTCTTAACATTATTGTTGGCATTTGTTGGTCTATTGCTTGTTTTTATTTGTATTTAAATATGTTGCGTAGTAGCAAGCCACACATTTTTTCTTCTCCAAGGTATCTGGAGTCACATTCAGTTAAAGTTCACTGATGTTTGTCCTTGGGATTTTGGCTTGCCCAGAGAGGAGAGTTATCCACAGAATTTAAATATGAACTTTGCTGGTGTTTAAAGCTCAGTGGCATTTGGAACTAGAAGTTTGATTCTGGTCCACTGATATTCTTAATTTTGTTTATTACTGCTACTGTAACAAGTGTATTTCTGATCCCATGGTTTGTGTTGTCCCTGGTACCATCAACCTTACTCTAACTTCTTCATAGGGCAAGAATGGCCTGAAGGAAGTATCCCTTACCATTTCAATCATCATATTAACTTTATAGGCAATAGAGTGAAACTTAACCCAGATCCACAAGCTGAGTTCATTTAGAGTTGGTCAAAGAATTATAACCTCTGCTTAGATGCCATACTTAGATTGACTTTTTAAGGTGATATTTCTCTTTTATAGATTTGTGTTTTTAAAAGAGAATTATCCCTGTAAGGCATTTTAACATCTACCACCCCTGCAGCGGAGGTTGTTACAAGCACTGTGTCTCATCAGGTACACATACCACGAAGTATGGAGTTAGGGAGACTATGCTAAAAGATAAGGTGATTAAATGGAGAACACTGGGAAAAAGGTGTAAGGACATGGAAGTAAAGGGGGAACGTGTTCTCTGTAGGCCAGTAGCACTGCCACTGATAAGTAATATACTGGAATATTTCAGTATGTTTTATTTTAAAGATGACATTTAGTTTTATTTGGATGTAACATAAATCCAAGCACACCAATGGTTAGATGCAAGAAACCACAATACGTCAGTCTTCATAACAAAAAAAGAGAGAGTATGGATAGTGATTAGTTTATAAAGAATTGAAATTTTTTTCTGCTTTCTAGGTTTTGCCAGTTTGAAGGTGATTTCTGAATAGACTGAAGTACCTTTTCTTATTTGTGGAGCAGCCTGTTCTTTTCTGGTACTATATTCCAGGAAAGATTAACTGGGCACATTCCTTAAACATGACTGTGCATAAAGCATGTGGAGATCAAGGAAAAATAAATTGCTTTAGACTAATAAGTTAGATCTACATCTTTACTGTTGTTAGGCATAAATCTTCCTGCATATAGGTCTAAACAACTTCTTGTGATAGAACAAATGCTTCTGGAGAGATAGTTATGAATATGAAGCCAGGGAATATGGATTTATGTTCTGTTAATTTCAGTAGGAAATGCAGATCACTGTTTTCCATGTATAAAAATATCTGAAATGTATTCTGTTTGGTGGATTCCATTTACATACAGCAGACATCACCCTTGCATGATTTTGAGATCAGGTCTGTAATGCCGACAGTAAGAGAGTATTGCTTTTCTTTATTTTAACTATGTAAAGTATTTTTGGGAAATGTAAATTTTACAAAATATTTCCTTGTGGGTATCATAAACAAATGAGTGAACTATGCTGTCCTTGTGCTAATTAAAGATTCTCCAACCTATATCATCTCCATCATCTACATAAGAACATTTATGTACTGCTTGTTTGAGGATGACAGAATCTGTGGCACATTAAATAGCACATTGGGAAATCTTGTACTCTTTCCATCCAAAATGATTCTTGCTGTCTTAGATAACCATTTAATAGCTATCCAAAACAGAGAAAGAAAATAGAAATATATCAAAACCAGAATATATATATCTACATGTATGTATATATCATCAATGTTACAACATATGGGATTTTAAACAGAAAACATTTATTGTGGAGTGGAAAGGGAGTAGCAGTAGTACAGTTTATCCACTACATAAATTAAAACCTGCTAATATTTACAAAAGTTGTATTTTCTAAGGAATTTCAAAGTGCAAAGAATACCTGAATTAAGAATGAAATGTTTTCTACCATTATGAATAAAGCAACCACTTGCAGGAGTAAGGGGCTGTGAACATACCAGCAGCTTACTGGTTCTTTCTATGGCTGATTTAGTTCAAAAGTTTCCACGGATGCCCAAACCTCTGATCCCAGAAACACCCGTTAACTGTAATTTACTAAGAGGACTGGCTTTATCAGGGCTACTTACATGAGTAAGTCAAGTGTTTGAGTAACTTTTAAGGAATCCTTGCCTAGGTATTAATGGATAATATGAGCTATTAACTAATTAATGTGCACTTGTGAATGGTGAAATGCTCCCACAGATGCTTAAGACAGTCTCGTAAATTTGCAGTAATGCTGCTAGTGTACTTAGTTGTCTTCAGGTTTGGGCTGTGGTCTTCCATATACTGATAATTTAATAAAATTTCATTTTAGGCTTGAGACAGTTTAATGTTTAAACCAATCAATGTTTTTAAAGTAGTCTTAAAAGTGTCCATTTCATTGTGCTCTCTGGGAGAAAGAAAGCACAGTGGAAGGAAAACACATCTCTAGAAGCAGCTGAGTAAGGTCTTTCATAAATATTCAAGTGTGCAGTTTTCAGCTGCTGGTTTGATTGCTAAGGGGCTAAGGTGAAATCTGTGAAATGTTCATTGGTGAAGAGATTACAGTCCCAGAGTTGTCTATACAGATCTGTATACCATACTACTGTCTCACCTGGGGACAAAATACACGGTAGCTTCGTTGGAAATCAGTGCTCAGCATGACTATGTGCTTTATCCTATTCATCTGGTCTGATTTCTGTTTCTGAAATAAATAGAAAGACTGGGACAAATCCAGAAATATTCCTTAACTGGGCCTGAATAAGGAGAGCCTGAGAACATGGAGACGCAATTAAAGATCACCACCTTTGAGGCAGGTTGACTCACTGAGGAGATTTACACCCCTCTTGGTTTGCCAGGCACAGTACTTACATAATGTTATACCTATTTACCATTTTCTTAACCAATCCTGTTCTGTCTTATATTCATACTGTAAGGTTTATGAGCTTCTTGCAAATATCCAAGGAGGTCTCATGCATCTATTTGTTCTTTCTGGTCCCAAATTCCTATTTGATTTATTTTCTGACACTCTTTTAATTAACACCTGGGATCTATGGAGGATCTACTGCCAGTTTCAATAGGATTATAGCTCTCTATACTCCCCCTCTTACTGCCTGGTAGAGTGGCATTGATGAGCTGCATATCAGTTTTCTGCAGTGACATTTCCAACTTCCCCCATAATATTAGGGACATGAAAGAGGATCTTAAAAATCAAGCCTGAAGCTATTTTGGTCTTCAGAAAATGAGTATACATACAAGGAGTCTACTGTTTCTTCCCATCAGCTTTTTCTATTATTTATTTCCCCATAAGAATTCCTTGGCCCACTGGAGCCATGGGGAAAACTATTTTAGAGATTTTCTTTTCTTCTGTATGTGGAGGATATGATATACATGTGGAAGATGACTGCATGCAGTGTTGAAGGGGAATCACTCTGATGCAGAAAGATTTTCTCATGATTTGGATTAACACAGCTTTAACATAAATGCTTAATTACTTGAATTTAAATATTACTGTGGTGGTTTGACCCTGGCTAGACACCAGATGCCTACCAGAGCTGCTCTGTAAGTCCCCTCCTCAGCTGGACAGGGGAGAGAAATGATAATGATAGGCTCATGGGTTCAATTAAGAGCAGGAAGAGATCACTTAGCAATTACCACCATGGGCAAAACAGACTGGACTTGGGGGAATTAGTTTAATTATTACCAATCAAATCAGAGTATGATACTGGGAAATAACCCCAAAATTAAAAAAAAAAAATATCCCCCACCTCTCCCTTCTACCTGGGCTTGAATTTAGCTCTGTTTTTCTCTACTTTCTTCTCTGCAGTGGCACAGGGGGATGGGGAATGAGGGTTGTGGTCAATTTATCACAAATCTCTACCACTTCTTCCTCCACAGGGGAAGACTCCTCTCACTCTTTCCCTGCTCCAGCGCGGGGTCCTTCCCACAGGAGACAGGGCTTTCCACAATGCAGTTCATGAACTGCTCCAGCACAGGTTCCTTCTGAGGCTGCTCTCTCACTCACATCTGCCTTGGGGCATCCTCCTGCTCTGGCATGGGGCCCTCCATGAGCTGCATGTGGATCTCTGCTCCCCCATGGACCACCATGGGCTGCAGGGGCACAGCTGCCTCACCGTGGTCTGCACCACAGGCTGGAGGGGAATCTCTGCTCTGGCACCTGGAGCACCTCCTGCCCCTCCTGCGCTGACCTTGTGTCTGTAGAGCTGTTCCTCTCACGTATTCTCACTCCTCTCTCTCTGCTTCTGTTGTTCTGTGCAGGTTTTTTTTACTCCCCTTTTAGAGACATGGTCCCAGAGGCTCTACCACCATTGCTGATGGGCTTGGCCTTGACCAGTGATGGGTCTGCCTTGGATCTGGCTGGTGTTGTCTCTGTCAGTTCTGGGGGAAGCTTTCATCATCCTCTCACAGAAGCTGTAGCCCACTCATTACCTAAACTCTGTCATGCAAACCCAATACAATTATGTTTTGAATGTGCTGCAGTGTAACAGTGCTGCAGTATACCAATTCTGCAATAAATTCTTATAAGAAAGTGTAAGACAACAGTTTAACAAAAGATTTCAACCTGGAATGGCACATTGTCACCAAAATGTTGGCCTAGACACCTGCATGAAGATTCAGGCCACAATCCTGCTCCTGTAGACAAAGCCTTTTGGAGGCATTTTGGAACACTTTGTCAGATGACATAAAATTATCCATAGCTGGGCTCTCAACAGGGCAAAGAAGACATTTCTTTGGGAATTATGTATATAAAAATAATAAGTACAGAATGATGAAATAGACCATATTACATTATGCCATATATTTCTAAATATCCTAACATGTTACAGGCTTTGCCATTGTTATGGATTTCTTCATAGCTATAAACAAGACTGAAGTTAATGAAGATATTTTGTGCAGGTAGAAATGACAAAGTTTGTGTTGATTAACACAATCATAAATGCAAAATGACCCCCTATCATTAGAGCTGTGCTAGATTTACGGTAGTATGCACAAGATAAGGCACTGACCCAGGGTAGGCACTTTAGCAATAAAATGCATCCATTTATGGGGTGAAAATGTACAGCAGTAAGAGATATGACCAGGACCACCAATTGGCTGGGTCAGCCTGCTGTCTAGGCTGGCTTTCACAGCCAAAATTTTCAGATTGTGACCACAAGTGACATCTATCAGGGGTTTTGTCAAGGATAGGAAGAAATAAAAAGTATGGTGGCCCAAGCTGTTCTCTAAATTGCTTAAACCACTGTTTTCCATGCTGTATATAATCTGTATGATCTCTAGAACAAATCCACACCTTTTTGGTATACTGATGACACAGCGTTCTTTTTGCTTAGACTTAGATTCAAATAAAACTAATGACAATCTTCCTTAGTATTCTTTTTTGATGGAAATTTTGTGCTCTCTCATCCTGTATAAACTTTTTCAGAGACAATTTCAAACTTTAGAAAAAGTGCTAGCACAGTGATAGTACAAAGATTTGTTGTACTGGTCCTAGCCTGTGCCTGCAATCTTGAAGTCTCATGCACATGGGAAAACTTTAAACTTCTGGAAAAATGAAAAGATTTTTTCATGGAGGTCAGAGACAGATTCTTTTTCTTATATCTTGAAAAATATCCACTTAATCCTTACTGCTATGGATTTGATTTTAAATTATTGTCTTTCCACAGAGATAGATGAATGTACTGGTAAGAATAGTAATACCGTAGTCTGGCTGGCACTCCGCTGTTGTTCCGGTAGGTACAACCATCCGGAGCAGACACTTCCAGGATTGATAGCAAATTTCAGTCGTTCAATAAAGCTGGAAATACCAGTCCATCTTTAGTGAAGGACACTATTAATAGCCAGGTAAAAGCATTTGTGTATTAGAAGATTCCAGTTATGGTCATATTGTGTCAGGAAGATGTCAGTGTTCTATCTCATCTTGCTACTAATGATTGCTAATACAGTACTTACAAGATAATAGATGAAGAGGGATGGATTACAAAGTTATAAATCAATCAAAGTTTTTGTGATACATTTATGTGGTTTTGCAGCTTGTTAAATCATCAAAACCCTCATATTGATTTTTACTTTAACAATCAATCCTCTCTATGTTTTTTAACATGCAGTCAAGAGTTAAATTTTTCTAACTATAAATATTGAGAAAAGTATTATGACAGTAGCAGGAAGATTTATTACATTCTGATGGCAGAGCTGAGAGGATGTATATACTATACCACCGAAGTGTCAAGATGCAAAGGTTGATTAGTCAGAAAGATTTTGTTTTACACAGAGGAAACTCATCTATATGTTCATCAGCTGATATGCAGCAGGAATTCATCTGTACAATTCCTTACACTTGCAGATGGTCTGATATCAACCTGCACATAGGATAACGTTCATGTTTCTATTGAGAATGCTAAAAACATTATCTGTGATGAAGCTATGGCAGTACACAGGTAACTGTCACATCTAAGGCTGTACAGCTACTCAATATTCATCATGGCTTCTGATAAGCAGTAAATGACCCTAAAACATCCAGGCTTTCTGTTCACACATTTGCCCAAATGGTGGCATTCCAAAACAGGAAGTCTTTCAAGGGAAAGATATCAATTAAGTGTCTGGGTATAATCAGCTACTAGCTCTTAGGTTAACAGACAATTTTCTATTTGAATACCATTCAGTAGGTATAGAAACATTAGGGAGTTGAACTTTTGACAGAGTTTTGCAATGGAGTCATCTGTAGATCAGGAATAAAACTAAATCTGCTAGACATATTTTGTCCAATTAATATAGCTTCCAAAGAGAACACGAGTTTATTAGGTTTTTATCAGTTTACTGTGAAAACAGGTCTGTGCAATATTTAGAAAGCATAGCACTGTACACAGGAAGTTACGCCAGTCCACTGAACTTTGGTTGAGAAAGAAGATTCTAAGAAGTTGGAGGCTGCAGATCAGCAGTGGGGATGCTCTTTGATAGCTCATGCAAGCACCCCTTGTAGCTCTAGAAGGCCTTTCCATCACTGGCAGCACCTAAGCCACCCGGAGCTGAAGACAATCCCTTAGGGGAATGCCCTGAGTGCAGCTGTGTGCAGGTGGTGAGTGCAGCAGCCATCTGAGCTGACATCCACATCAGGTGTGCTGCGTTCTGCGGCTCTGCAGAAGTGTGGCCCTTGCAAAGGTGCCCTCAGCATCCCAGCTAAACCTCTTTAGCTAACCTGGCTTACTGCCCAAGTAGAGAACACGAGTACCATATATATGTCCAGTTTGTAAATGCTAAGTTGACTATTATTCACAGTTGTCTGCATATATATTTTATCTTCAACAATTTTTATTAGGAAAAAAAAAGCTTGTATTATGTGACCAAAACACTTATTAGGATTAAAAACAGGCTAATGACAGACATCAGACTATTTTGTGTAAAGGGAGAGATTAATTTGGTAGATTTATTTCCAGTGGAGATCTCCAGGGATCTAGACTTGTTTTGATACCAATATTTTTGTCCAAAAGCCCCTAGACAATGATGAAAAGCATTAGTTCTTAAAGTCTGTAGGCGAGACAAAAAAAGTTAAGAATGTAAGCAGTAATTCTGTCTTAGAAGAATATAGTACTTTATGAATATTATTTCAATATGAGCTGTCAATGATGTAGCTAGAACAGGCAAAGGTTTCCTTGGCTGTATCAGAAGAAAAGTACCTGGAGAAGTAAAGAAGATCAAACAATATTGGCAAGATCACTTAAAAGATTTTGCTGTTTTCTGGGGACCACACTTCAAGAATTAGCTGTGGAAGTAAGAGAGTTCAGTGCAAGCCATGAAAATTATACAGGTGCTGGAAAACAAACCTTATTCTTCCAAGAAAAAAGCAAGGACTTCTACTTACACAGCTTCTTAGAGATAAGGTTAAGAATCTCACGGATACCCTTCCATGGAAAAAAATGTGATAATTGGGCTTTTCTCTCCTGCTGACAAAGCATAACAAGATCGAATGGCTGGAAGCTGTGAGAGTAATTAGATGCAGGAACTGCTTGCCGGGTGACCTGGAGGACTCCTCATTGCTTAGATTTTTAAGGAAGGGAGATGAGATTCTTGAAAAAACCAAGGTAATCCAGCTTCAATAAGAAATTTTAATACTTGTGTGTTTATAGGGACAGGAATGTGGAGGTGGCAGTTAAAGTTTTGGAAAGGATTTCTGAAGATTTCCAGTTATCTTTTCTTTCCTTGAAGTACCTTCTTTCTTTTAGGGCTGTAGCAAGAGCTGAAATGCTTGCATTTCTCTCTCTGAAATGCTTGTGCTTTGCTTTGTGACACAGCCAGCTCTGCACTAAGACAATGATTATAAAGAGTTTTCAAGCTTCAGATCTTTCACCAGTCAAGAATAAATTTCCCCAGACATCCAATTAAGTATATAGATCCAAGGATTTTGTTTGTTTTCAGCTTCCTCTGAAGGAGTAGAGGCTGACCATAATGAGACGTGGGATGCCAGCTAATGTGAGCTGGTCTTGTGTTATACAGAGAATCCTCTTCGTTGTGGCTGACTTGTCTTGCTCACCTCCTTGTGTTAGACTGACTGCTGTCTGCCAGGGAATGCACTGGGAGCCCACGTGGGGAAGGCCCTCAACAGCGGAGGCTAGAGTTCGTTTGCTGAGACCACTCGGCCATGTCTCACTTCATCAGTTTCCCTGCTCTGCTGAAGTTTTGCCTCTCGGGTTCTTGTTTGGGTTCATCTACTTTCTGCCTCAGAAGTACTGTAAAACCACCATGGGGTCAAATATTTTGGCTGAATGAGTTCTCTGAATGAGACTTAATGGCTTCAGATTAACAAGTGACCAACTGTAAGCGTCTAATAATTCTCTCTGTCTTTGAACTATAAAATTTTGAAATATAAAATTTAATTACTTTTATTTAGGGCTCTTTGCTTAACAGAATTAGAGTTGTGGTTCCATTTTCTCCTTAGGTCTTCTTTGAAGACACTCCTACAATTCTAGGGATTATTATTGTCCTGAAAAATAACTCTGAAAAGTCCTGCATTTTTCTCCTGGAAACAGTCAGCATAGTTTTTACTTGGTGAAAAGCGTCAAAAGGACAGGTGTCAAAGGTTGTGCTAGTCAGGGTGAACAGCAGACTGTGCTTGAGCAAACTGGGAGGAAGGGGTGTTGGTACACACATGCTAGGGCAACATAGTACCCTGTGCCAAGGAAAAATTCCTTTGGTCACTGTATGTCAGCAGTAGGAGAAGTACAAAGGGGTCCAGAGTAGCTTCATCACATTCTCTGGTTTTACTGGGATGGGGCGTTTGCAGCATGAAGAGAGAATAAAGATTGTACTGCTTAATCAGAGCTTCATGGCAGCACTGGTTCCTGACATATATGTGATACATGCTAGTATGCTCCACTTGCTTTACTATTTTGTAGAGAGTTTTGCAGTTTAAGCAGTGTTAATGATGAACCTGGAACTGTGATGCATCCAGTTGCTTTAACAAATGCAACATATGACGTAGCCACATTCAGCTTTGCACAGAAAACCAGAGGTGCATTAGAGCAGGCAAAGTATAATTCTGGTGGCTGCTGAACCATTCAGTCTGCCAGGGCATAGGTCCAGCAACATTCAAACACAGATGATGTTTGAAGTTCCTGTGCCCTTTGTTTGCTTTTAACTTTGCACCATGAGCGAGGCTGCGTGGCAACTCATGGTAACCCTCAGAGACAGATTTTTTAAACCAGTGCTTTTTTTTTGTAACCAAAATGATGGCAGAGATTGAATGTTGTGCGCAATAAAGTTTCCGTGTTTATTAGAAAGGTAAAGACAGTGACAGAAACACTGAGAAATTTGGGCATGTTTGCTAAGCTATTACCCTCATGAATTTGGCAGCTGTTATAAAAGTGTCCCGTGTTTCTCTCTAACATAGTGATCTGATTTAATACTAAACCCACAGTTTGGGAACAAATAGTTCATTCTGCCCAGCCTTCCTAAACTCATTTTCAGATGCTTTTGGTGAATATTTACTGGAATATATTCTGTTTGCATTACAGTTTGTGGGTTGAATATAGTCTTATCGTTCTCACTGTATGCGTGTGAACAATGCTGTGCAGAACACTGCTATCTGTTATTCTTCCAGTTTCGTTATTTGCAATGTAACACTTTTTATTTTCTCAACTAAGGTGCGCTAACCATTTATTATAAATATATACATATTTAATGTATAATGTGTAATGTGCATTTAATGACTACATGACAAGAATAAAAAAATAGTGCAATTTTTAAAATTATACACGAAGTCCAATATAGTTATAATCTTCTTTGAATACATTATGAGTAGTTAATAAATTACTGAAACTGCAAATCAACTTTGCAAAGGGTTTACAAGGAAGAAAAGAGCTATGTTTGTCATGTTTCCTATAAAGTAATGTGACCAAAGGTAATGCTAAAATACTTGGCAAGAAAAATCTCCTATTTGGTTGTAGCCCCAAAACCTCAGGTCCAGATTTAGCTGTACTGAGGAAACTCCTAGAAATTAATGTGAAATGAAACTACTCATTGGATGGTCTTTCTTGCTTGCTGAGCCATTAAATGAACTCTTTAAATACATTTCTGGTTTTGATTTTTGTTTTGGTACAAGTGTTAAAAACCAAAGTCATAAAAAGAATAATGGGCTGCTTAGGATAAAGCATTTTATCACTGACATTTTTTCTGAGATTAGAGAAGGCTTTTCAAACAAAAAATTAAAGTCTAGAAACTGAGGAAATAAATACTGTTTGAATTATTTTCATTGTTCTCTGTATCACTGCGATAAAATTCAGCTATAATGCAGATGTTTCATTCTGTACACATACTTTATAATAAAACAGTAGGACTTCTGGTCAGCAAACAAGACAGGCTTTCCTGAAATGCTTCTGCTTTTCCACTCCTTTCCTGTATTTATTGATAAAATATTTTGCTACTTTCTGACTGTGTAATGAAGTTGATTTTTTAAAAAAAGTTGATATACAGAGGAAAAGTAAGAATCACATTAAAAGGGATCAACTAAAAATAAAGCTAGCTGCTCATTCAGCTAAATGATATTTTGGGTTAACTCAAAATTCTATTTTTGATTCATTTTTGTTTAATACCCACGAAGGTTTTCTTTGCTTTTACCTGGGCTTTCTTTTCTCATCTTATGTTTTTAGTTCCAGACTCCCAGTAATGACTGTACTGTTTCCAGCTCTTGTACTTTTTTTGAGGCCATAAGTTTCAGCCAGATCTTTCTGTATTTTGCCCTAGGCATTTGTCCCACTTTCCTTTGACAGAAGAATAGAGACCACATTTGTGGTATTCCTAAATTAATTATACTTTTCCAGGCTTAAAATACTGTGACAGATCAACAAAACAGTAGCAGAAAACTAATTCCTTCAAAAAATATGAAAAAAGGAAGTTGTGTAAGATGGTGTAATTAATCTTGCAATAAAAATAATTGTTTACAGTTAAAATTAATGTAACATGCATTCCTCAGCAGATAATAAATTATGGGTTTTCTCATTAGCATTTGAATTGATTTCCTCTAATTTCTGAGGAACACATGAGCATGTGACTAGATTAAGTTTAATTGGACTACAGCTGGCACTGATTGTGTGTGGGTAGGGTGGGGGTTTTAACTGATTTGGCATCTTCCTGCATTGTGTTTCATTGTCTGTTTCTTCCTGCTCAGCCTTTTCTGTACAGGTTACAAGGCACTGTAAGAAATATTAGAAAATTACAAGGGGAAAGACCCTTCTGTGAAGGCAGAAGAAAAGTGGGTGAAGTGTTTCTAGAAGGTGCGTGGTGCTGGTGCGGCTGGGGGAGAGGAGGCGAGCGAGGTGCCTCGGAGGCAGAGCGCTCCGCGGTGCGGCCGGCACATGCTGCAGACACTGCCAGAGGAGCGCTGCTGTCAGGCACTGCTGAGAGCCCTCTGCGCCTTCCTCACCCGCCGAATGTCACTGCTGTCACAGGAGGAAGTTAGTCCAGGTCTGCCTTTTGTTCCAGAGCTCGGTTTAGTGTTTGAGCAGGGAGGAGTTGGGGCAGGAGTACACATTCTTTCTTCCTAACTCTCGTTGCACAGGCAGTAAGCTGTGCCAGAGGATGAGATTTTAAATGTCGCTGCTAGCATTGATGCAGTTTCTCTATCAGCCTAGCGAGCCCAGACTTCTGCATCCAACAGTGGCCTAGGGAAGGGCATGAGATTAGGTAAAGCATATAGTGATAATCTTCTCTCTGATCTGCTAGTTTTCATTGAGGTATAGCTCTAGGATTTTATGAAGCAAAGGTGATATCTTTATGTTTAATAACACTGGATGGATTTTTCTCACATGAAAATATCTAACAGACTTTAAAATTCATGTTGAATCTTCAGCTTTCCCAGCATCTTGTGTCTTATTTTGCTAGTAAAACTGTGCGTGCTTAGAACTCTTTTAATTTAATACTGTCTGGTTCTTGTATTCCAAAAGACCTTTCACCTACTTCATGCAAGTTCTGATTTTTATACCTATGTTCATATCTTCTCAGAGACAGAGCAGGATTCTTTGGCTTAAAGCCCTATTTGATAATTTCTGTGAAGTCACTCCACATCCCAGTTTTCTTTGCTGTCCCTTTCCTTCTATTTTTAAATTCTGTTACAAATCTTTGAGCTAGGGAAGCCAAAACTGTTACTGAGTACTCAAGAGTAGCTCTTTCTGGATTCATACAGTGACAATGATTTCTGCTTTTTCCTCTGTTCCTTTCTGAAGACTGTAGATTCATAGGGAGTACCCTACTATTCAGTGTGACTGAGGATGGCAGAAACAACTAAATATAGAAAGGTACAGGGGGCTACCTGTTGAAAAGAGCATCATGCAAGTAGTGAGTAGTTTAGAAACTACTATTCTTGTCTTCTACAAAGATATTTCACATGCTGGAAAAAGTTTAAAGAATCTGTAATTGCAAAATAAATTCAGTGGAGGAAGTACTGAACTTGGGGCATATGGTGAGGTTATTAATGAGTAAGAAAAGGCCACAAGGTATAATGGAAAGGCAGATGCTAATAGTGAGCAATTTAATAAGAAATGCACATAGAGCACCAGACTCACACTGTAATTCAATTTAGGCCAGCATTTGAGGAAACATATGAAGAATGAATTTGGATCATGCTGTATAATCTTGGTTTTGATTCTCTGTCATCTTTTGTCTTACAGGTGCTTTCCATCACAGCTAGAGATGAAAAGCAATGTTTACTGTTGGTTCATGCTGTACTTGAAACAAATAACACGTGAGGGGAAGTAAAGAGAGTGTTTTACAAGTCAAATTTAAATAGAAATGTTTTAACTAATAGATTCCTCATATAGTTTTCCAGAATTGATTTTTAAATGTGCGCTGAGAAGGCAGACAAAGATAGATTAAGAATGAGTGGTGGACTAAGAGACTTCATATTAATGGATATATCTTTAGACATTTCTTCCTAAGTAAGGAAATCCATAGATAGATCAAACCTGATTAGAATGGAGAGGAAACAGAAAAAAACAAGGTGGGGGTAAACTTATTAAAAATATAAAGAAAATAACAAAAAAAGAGTGAAGGATATCTAGGTTTTGCTTGCATTTGGGTTGAGGAGTTGCCTACTGCATAAGATGGCCCCTTTACTCAGCTCTTTCTGTTACATATACATTGTAGAGAACAATTGGAAATGTAGATCTTGCAGCTTATGAAATAATACTTGGTTCTATCTAGTAGATATTTTTGGCAGAAATGAGAACTTATACAGAATTGTCTGTTCTGCCTATCCCATCCCTTTTTTTCTGGAAGGTTGATATTACTTTTTGAAATATGATCTTAAAAATGACAAAGACATTTGCCTGACACATGTATAAAATAATAAAAGAATTTTTTTTCCTTATTGGCATAAATACACTTTGCAGTAATTATTCCCCCATGTGAGCATTTGGCCAGTAATTTTACACTTGATTTTGCATCATGGCTTCTTAAACCTCTGTGAACACTGAGGAATGTAATTTTATATTTCATCTGAGAAATACAACTCTAGCAGTGCATTGTCTGTTAGCACCATGCTGAGATATTGACTTACCACTGATCTGAAAAAAAGAACACCCCCTTTTCAGGGGCTGACACCATCTCTTCCAGATGGGCTTTTCATGGATTATTTTCTCTCAAATATTGTTCAGACATTTCCGAGGCATTAGAAGACTGTGATGTTTAGAAAGGTTAGAACCCTAGATATCCTGGCTACAGACAAATTTCAGACTGTTTCTTGGGACCAGAGCGGTTAAAGTAACATCTTGTAATCAGGAAAGAAGAATCTCAATATCAAACTTCATTTTCCAGTTAGATCTAGATATAATCCTCTATTTAATTATATGTAGTAGTGTATTTATGTTTATTATTATTATGTCATAGACCTGGTACTTACAGTGTTCAGATTTTCCAGACAGAAAAAGTCCAGCTTGCATGTAGTGTTTTGAAAGTATTTTTTTAATACTACGGATGTGGGATTTGTTGTGTGTGCCAAGAGAGATGGGATTACCAGGCTGGTGATCAGCTGGCAGAGGGATGCCCTTTTCAGAAGCAAGTTAAGATTCAAAACAGGGAGGTTAGCAGTGCTGATGCTTTGGCAGTGATTTCTAGGAAAGTCAGTTGCTGGTGGTGTGCCTGAGGTAAAAATAATATGGTCGTAGTTGAGAAAAAAGGAGCAAGAGCGATAAATTGCAAATCTGATCAGACCTGTTCTGCATCGTGCTTTTCTTTTTTTGTACTTCTTTTGTTCCATCTCCAGCTGCGATTGAAAAACAAAACAAAACCAATCCTTATTGTAAAGTACAAAACTCTATCTTACATTTCAGCATTGATTTGGAGAGATGTAATGAACTACCCAGCTTCTCAATGTTGCTTCAAAAAGCATTGCAGGTTTCTAGGGAGCCTTCTGCAATCAAGGTCTTGTAGCCTCCAAGCCCCACAGAATTTTTCCTCTGTTCTCAGTTTATATGCCTATGTCCTTTGGAATTTGAAAATGTTAGGTGGTCTCAACTCTTGCCTCAGCAACATGCTCTGATCAAAGTGTACAGTACAATTTGATTGCAGCAAAATGTGCTCTGTACCATCTCTAATAGGCTGGGCTGTCAGTACAGGATTTCAGCCTGCTGAGAACCTTCAATCTTCTGTGCTTAGTGTGCATTAAATCTCTCATCATCTACAAAATGCCTTCCCTCCTCTACTTTGGGCTGTAGGAGAGCTATAGTCCACAACCTTTGTTTTCGTTTTTATCATAAATTGAAATACACGCACACTTAAATTTTCCTAATAAATAAAGTGCTATGTTGTTCTAAAGCTGCCTTTTCACCTCATTACAGCTCAGCGGAGTGGAGAGTGATGTCATGGTTGACCCAGCACCAGCATGCCCATAAATGATACAGTATGTCCCCCCCTTTACTTCCTGGCTAAAGCACTGGGAAGGAGCTTAATATGAAATTCATGCCGTGATGACAGATTTAAAAGTTGCTGCAGACTGTAACAGACAGCAACTGCATTTTGCAGACATAAATGACACATACCACTCTCTTGTATTCCTAAGTGATGACATTTTGAGTTTAAAGACTTATGCTTCTCTTGCACATTATGGCTGTCTGTCTACAAGATCAGGTGGGAGGAGGGAAGGAAAGGACAGGACAGAGAAAACACTGAACTGGATATAAAGCTCTGCTTGGAGATATGTCAAATATTAATCAGTGGCTGGAGGGGCGGCACACACCAGTTTTCAAGCAGGCTAAAAAGCACTGCTACTTTGTGCCCTTTGGGGGATTTCGGCTGTTTGGAGGCAGACAAAGCAGTTGTGCTTCATCTGGGGAAATGGGCCCCTCGCACTTTTAACAAGGAGACTCTGAAAACCCAAACGGTGCTAAACTGTGAATTTGCAAGCAGGAAACTAAAGCTCCAAACAAGACACACCCTTCTTTGGCTGGGCTTCCCAAGCAATTAAATAAATAGCCATCATGTTGTGTCTCCAGGGCAATAAAACACGCCACTGCAGAGAATTTACAGGAATGGGCCAGGGAGGGTGTTGCCTGACAGAGAGCTGTGACGTCCTGCATTTGCGCCTATGTCTGCTAGAGAAGCTTTCCATGAAAGTAAAGCTTGATTGTAAATATAAACACTGCTTTATAACCTTGGCATCTCCCTTCACCCTCCCCTGGCTGTCCTTTCCTGCATCTACTCAGCATCACAGCATACATGACAGGTAAACAGTCACTCAAACTGATATAAAGCAAAGTTATGCAAATATGTGAGAATGGATTACTAGCATTGCACTAGATCAGAAAACAAAATGACATTGGCCTCTTGTCTGAAGACATTTCATACTGGTATTGCAGTTTATGCCAAATGGGCAACTTCCTCCACTGGAAAACATATCCATTAATTTCCTTCAGGATTCTTAGATGCCTGACTAGGACTTCAGAAGAGCTGAAGAAATAGGATACCCTTGAGAATTCTTCCACGTGCTCTTTGGAGATACATGTGTGCAGAAACAGGATTTTATGATATTTTTAGATGCTGAGCACCCTTAAGTGGAAGTTGAAGGAAATCAGTCCCATGCAGAATTATGTCTCTAGCATGGCAGGAGTGCCCAGTCACAAGAGACATGATCAATAAAGCTTATAGTTTATGCACCTCAATATTGAGTTTCCACATTTTGATTTAAGGAGTTTCCTGTAACATAACCCATGGGGGCTAAATTTTCCTGCTCTGCATGAATGAAATGCTGCCATTTGTTCAATATTCAGGTTATTTATCATTTGGAGTCCTACCCATATTACTGAAGCCAAATCTCCTCACAGTAAGAGGCAATTCTTATAAGGAGTACAAAGCTTTGCTTCAATAAGGTATCAATTAATGAAGAGCAAAGTTGTTTTAATTAAATTAAAGCAGAATCAAATCTTGAACACAGCTGAATCCCCAAAGTTTTGTCTCTGAAGCAAAGTTTTTTGAATTTAAAAGCAGCTTTGGAAATTTTGGCCATATTAAAATCACGAAGTCCTGCAAATTTAATCAAAAGATTGAGTCTGTGAGATTTCCAACTTTGGTCCTCAGGGAGGTTGCTTGCAGAAAGATGGCAAAAGCATGTTTGCATAGGAAGATTCAGTTCTTCAACAGAGAACCTGATGTATGAGTGATATTTCAAGTACGTGTCCTATTTGCTATATATCCTACAATCTGGAATTGGTGTGTCTGAGTAAAACCTGTGAAAACAGCTAAGTGCCCAACCCTCTGATTTTCAAGAGATATCACACTGTTTTTCCCAGCCAGTCTTAGTGGAAATGTAGTGAACAATTTTGACACAGATAGTAAGGTATATGGTTCTCTTTCTTCTGTTACAGGTGCCAGAGCAGTGGGAGCATCTTTTTCATTTCTCATTCATTCCAGTTTCCCACATGCATATCAATTTATCTTTGTCACTTGCAGAGTCTCACTTAGCTGAGTAGCTCTCATTTGTCCCCTGACCTTTGACTGCTGCTGGATATGTTGAGTATAAGGATGAGGGGAAACGGCCATGAGAAAGGTGTCTTTTTTACTCCATCAGTCCCTCAAGGAATTGAGCCTACTCACTGCAGAAAATTTGAGGTTGTTTTGTAAATTTCTAGATCTATTTGCATTCCAGAAGATGTTTTTAACAAAACCCACAAAGAATATTAAAAAGTATTATTTAGGAAAAAGTAATTGTATTTTATGGAAGGTCAGATATAGGTAAACTAGTACAGAAGGAATGCAGATTTCTTCACAGCAGAAAAATGCATTGATAGTTAATGTCAGATTTCTGTAAATTATAGGCTTAAACCAGAAATTATTAGCGTGCCATCGGTTTGTTAGTTTTGTTCTTTTACAGCATATGGTTACTAATTTTTCAATATTAAGGTGTTTTATAAAGAAACATAGCTGATGCTGTAATATGGAAGGAATTAGAGACTGTTTAAAACTAGTGGCTTATTCTCCAAACCTGAAGAATGAATTAGTAACATGTGAAAAGGGAAATCTCCAGGGATGAAATATTGACCAAGGTAGCAGGTCCTCAACAAATGAAAGCATGTTATTTATCACTAGTTCTGGTGTTAGGGTTTTTGTTTTTTTTTTTCTTAAACACTATCAGTATTTGCAAAGTGTAATATTTTAAGTATAGTTCTGTAAAAAGTATTGTGGGGTTTTTCTTCCCATTTAGTTCTCCTTATTCTGATTATTGCTAAAAAATTAGTTCATGATACTTGGCTATTTCCAAAGTCTTCCCTGGAGATTTGAAACTGAAAATGTCATGGGTATATTTTGCCAAATCTTCATTTGTGTGAATTGTCCCACCAGATCTTTCTGACAAAAAGAGCTGACCTTTTTACATTTTACTTTTTACATTTTGAAAGAGATCCCTGTGCAGGTGGTGACAGTAAATTTGTAAAACTTAAAACTGGAAGGAAAAAACCTCGTCTTAAATATAATTTATAGCTGTTAAAGTTGGAGTACAAGAACCCTGCCTCTGACCAATTGCATGAGATTTCATGAACCTGTATTTAATTGTATAAAATGTGATTAGCAAGTTATATGTGTATCAGGAATATAAGATTAACTCTGTGTCCTTAAACCTTTCTTTTCTGGGATGTGAACATTGCCCTGCCTTGCAGAAATGGCCATCTGCATCCCAAAGAATTAACAGTCTTCTTGGACTGCAGCAACCATGGAAATTAGCTAGCTCTAGTTGTTATCTGAGTCAGTTGGGAGTTCTGGACATGCCAGGAGAAAGACGGTAGAATCAGACAAAGACCTCACACTAGGAAGACTTAAACTTCTTTAGGACAGAGAAATCCTTGAGAAAGGCTCAAATCCAAATAGGCTGTAAGTATGGATTTGGGTGGTGGAAGAAAATGTCTGTCTCAAATTTAGATCCTTTTCCCTGAATGGAGAGTTGGGAAGAGGTCTGTAGTACGAAAACCTACCTGCATCTGACAGTTTAACAGCTGGGATGTGCAGGATGGCAGCCACATTGCTAGAACATCCTCGCAGTGACCAGCCCGTGGTACTCAGATGGTAACAGGCTGCTGCACTATAATCTGCCAGTTTCTGCAAGACTGGTGTGCAGGAAGTCATCTCATGACTTACATTAGTCAGGCAAGCTTGTTTGCCCGCTGCAACATGATTGGGAAAGGACCTGACACCTGAGCATCCCCAGGCAGCTTGTGATTAAAAATGCCCCCTAAATATGTGGCAAAACTTTGTTGATATGTGTTTGAATGTATATGTGCTTCTGGATTTACACATAGAAAAATATATGCTGAATGCATTGTGTTATATTTTAGGCAGATATGCTGCAAGTTAAATTACAGTGACAGGGAGATTGACCCCGGATCTGATTAGCGCAGAACTGAAGATGTACACTAAATCATCCTATTTTCTTTATTTAAGAGTTTGCTGGAAACAAGTCTGGAATTATTTAAACTGGTACCCTTCATTGTGATGATGATGCTAGTTGTTCTTTTTACTTTCTAATAGTAAACAAGGAAAAGGAAACAAACCTTATCCTTAGAAAAACAATTATCTTCTTGGAGTCAGTGGTTATTCATGTGAGGAAGACCAGAGTACTTGAACTGACATTCAACAGCAGTAAAGGAAAAAGGCCTTTCCTCTTCTTTGCCTGTATTTAAGAAGCAATTTTTATTTCATATTGGAGTCATATACATCCAGCTACATCAGTACAACATCTCTATATAATTGTAAGAATGTTAGAGTTCAAAGTGTATTATTTCCCTTTGTTGCTCTCCATGATCTTTGCATCACACTGAAATGTTGTTTCTAATTGTTACGGAGTTGACACAGATCAGAAAGTACGGCAAATTGGCAGGACAAATACTGGAATCAGACCTGCTGGTCGACTTTAGTCCACAAGAGGCACGTGGGATTTGTGTATGGGAATAGAGAGACATCAACTGCCTTGAGATATATGACTGATGGAGACATGTCTAACTTCCAGTCTGCTTCCAATCTGTTTGAAAAGTGAAGCTGTGGGACAAAATTAATGATCACGAGGTGTGCTTTCCTCTGGAGCTCTGGCTAATATGTCCTAACTGGTAGGCACAGGACCAGTTGCAGGGAAGCATGGCAGCCTGTGCCGGGCTTCAGGAATTCATGCTCCAGGCAGCAACTCAAAATTAACCGTTTGCTGTGCTGTGTGTGTTCTTACACCTTCATGTGTTGTTACCACTGGATTTGAAGTCTAGGAGGTGACATGAGTCTCACATTGGCAGCATGGGAAAAATAAATATAGATTTGGGAGTTGAAAAAATACATAAATAACATGAAAGGGAGGAACACATCAGAGAATAAATATCAGTGCTGAAAGCAAATCCAGTCTCATTGCTCTTGTATTTCTCCATCAGTCTGTCATTTTCAGTCATCTTGTCTTGGAAAGTGAACTCTTATGTAAGGTCCCATGTGTTTTATAGCACCTGTCACAGTGTGATCAAGTTCATGGTCATGTTAATGCTAATATATAATAAATAAATTTAAAATCTGTTAATAGACAATATTCAAGTGGATACTCAAACCAGAAAACAGTAGTCATGCCAAAAAGATCACAAAAAGGAGGTGCATAAGAGATTAGTCTGACAGCCTCATTGTCCTTTAGGCAGATCTTGTACACGTGATAGCGTGTTGGGATTATTTTCATGCCAAAGATGAACACATTGTATAACTAAGACAAGTTTGTAATGTGATATTGTAGAAAACCACATTAGCAGAATTTTGGATGGCAGTTGCAAAGGCTTTCAAGCAGCTGTGGTGATGGGAATTACCAGAAAAGTTTAAAAACCAAACAGTAATGATTTCTGGTAATAACTCATTTAACCAATCATGTAATTGGAATGAAAAGTAAGTCAGGATAAAGGATGGTAAAAGAGGACCATAAATGACAATGCAAAATAATTTTTCTTTGGTAGATGGTGTTTGCCTAGGAGGGGTGGGGGAAAAGAAGGCTTAGCAGTTAAAAATAGTAATTGCTTTAAAACAGCAGATACCTCTTTATCTAATGCATGTCATACAGAGCCACCGACCTTTGATGACTGAATCTCAATTTAAATTTCTCAAAAGTTATTGCAAAATGTAGTATGGTTTTTTTCTGTTATTTAGAGCTGATCACACTAATCCTAAAATATTTAGGACTTTTGCCAGCCAGGTTTTAAATCTCACTTGACAAGAAGCAGTGTCACATCTTGTAGCTACTCTCCAGCAGGCTGAAAGATTTAGCATCTGGACAGCACTCTGGCAGAACTTTCTCTGATTTCAGAAGATAACAGAAATGTATTTGTATTTATGTAAAATTCTTTCTGCAAACAGATTTTTTCCCTCTCCCTCTCCCTCTCCCTCTTCCTCTCCCTTTCCCTCTCCCTGTGTTACTGGGTCAAGTTTTGAGTAGACGTTTGCATTAGCCAAAATTTAGAGATTCAGAACTGAAGCATCTTACAGCCAAAACTGGTTATTAAAGACCCCAGCTGAAGTTTTCTGTTTGTTCACTACAGTAATTAATCAAGTACTATATTCAAGTACCCATAAATGAGGAAATCTGGATTTGGACTGGGTATTAACTCTGTGACTTGAGAGGATGATGCTGGTGCTGTTGAATTCTTGTACTCTTAAACATCTGTTGTATTTCATCTGACTGGTGTCTAAAGTACTGTGGGTACATATGTAGGAGAAATAGTAATCTGTTAACTAGTAAGGACTAGCTGGACAAGAAGCTGTTGGTTTTTAGGGAAAATGGACCATATTAATCCCTGTCTTCCATGGCCTAAACTTTAATCCTAGAATAATCTTTCAAGCTATTTTCGAGATGAATTATACTTTGGCATTCTCAAGACCAGTGTCATTGAAAATAATCTCCCAAAGCTCATACTGTGCTGATTGTGATAGAACATTTATGTATTTACATAGTAAATCTATTTGAAGTATTTTAAAAATTTGTCAAAAGTCAGTAGAATTAGCTTTCATCCTCTGTTTGAAGTTGTAAAATTAAATCTGAGATTAACCTTTTATCAGCTAAATATATTGTCTGATAGTCATGCTTGCTAAGAATGGAATTTAAAGTTTTGAATGCTGGTCTAATTTGACAGTCTTGCACCAGTGTTTTAATTCCATTTCTTAGTGTTGTTTGTCATGTCTTTCCATTTTAGGACTCCATTTGCTCTATCTTCACAGATGTTAGAAACAGACAAGACCAGTAAGTATATTCAGACTTCTTTCACCTTATTTCATTGGCTTTTGACAATGTGTTTGACTGTTTTCTTAGATCTCTGGGGAGACATCTGTGATTTGCCAAAAGTCTTGGTACCTTTGAGTTATCTGTGCCCTGGGGCAGAAAGAAAAAGGTTTTGGATTTAACCATAAGTCTTGTAAGGAGATACTTTCAATGCTTTTAGTTAAGACATGTTTTAAAAATGTTTAAATGGATGACTTCATGCTTCATTTTATGGTATTCCTGGAATACTGTTACAAATACAATAAATGTTCATTTAATCATGAATACTATGCTAGTTGTCATTTGCTAGAGAGTGCAATAAAGTCCTCACAAGTTCTAAATGGCCTATTTTATATAGAATACAATATCCTTGAGCTATAGCAGTGATGTTCACGTTAAACTCAAGGATTTAAGTTTTAAATTGAAGGGTCTTTCTCTTATTTCGCCATGCACATGACTTCCCGTAGAAGTTAATCTCTAAATGCACTGAGTATTCCTATTTTATAACATATTTTATAGGGAAGATAATTGCTCTTGTGCTGCTCTTTGCCCCAATTCTGTTAAGTTTATTCTAGAAATCTGTCATCTATAAAAGCTAACAAGAATATCCACATCTAAATAGTTTTGCTGTGGTGGTACTTCCTAAATGTAAGAAGGGAAGCAGATACAATCCATAGTTTATGCATACTCTTTGTGATATTTATCATTTAAGATATTTACATGTGTTCATCAAAATGACTCCTTTTCACAGTCTTCTAAGCTAAGCCTGTAATATATGTGATTATGGTAATTTAAAAACAAAACATAGTGTGGAAAAAGAACATGATAAACACATATCATCTTACTCTTTATGGCTCTAGTAAATGTCATACCTTAGGCTAGACTTAAAACGTTTTGAGTTTCACATGCAAAAGCCTATTTTGAAATGAGTCAGTCAACAGGCTTTTCCTTACTCATTACTATTTAGCCTAAAGATCTTAGGAATCTGGTTTTGTTTCATTATCAATTTATTTTGGAGAAAATCGTTGTCCTTATGTAGTACTAAAATCATAATTTCCCTTCAGTTTGTAACTGGACCAAAAGTAAATTGTCTACCAATTCTATAAAATTGTTCTGTGCCTGGATCTTCCATTCTCTGTGTGATGTTTTAACCTGGAAATTATTATAACAGATACTCCTCAAAGAGTCTCAGAAAGGAGCAAAAAAAGATTTTTTTATATTGAAATCAAGCAATCAGCTAGATAGTTTAGTTGTCTTTATTTGAGAGCAGTAAATCTTTTTAGCAAGTGGAATAAACCAGTAAGAACAACTCGGAAGGCATTTAGGGAATTACACAAAGGGTGTGTGGTTTAGACCTTTTCTGGAACGCAGGCTGCAGTTTAGCTGTCGAGTCACTATCATTCTCCTCAAAGGTGAAATGATTTAGAGGCCTAGAGAAACTTAATTTTTCTTGATCACCATGTGCAACCTGGAATTTTAATGGCAGGCATAATTAATTCTTCTGATGTTAATCATCAGGGCTGGGCTCCACAATTATCAGCCTAGTGCAGCTGGGGCATGGTGTAGACATGAAAAATTAGGAAAATGAATCAGTAATAGGGTGGCAGATTTAATCTGCATCATGAAAACAAAGTTAAAAAGAGGGAGATCGAGAGAATTTCAGCTGAAGCTTTTGTGCCAATGAGTACTGACAGAACTGAAAAATGTTGCCGATGTCCAAAGTGATTGGTAATTACCAAGCCATTGAATTTTTTATTGTCAATTTATCATTGCGCCAGAGGTTAAATTTAACATCTTCTTCCAAAGCCATCACTCTAGGAGGAAGGCAAGCTTTGCATCACGTGGACCAGGAGTCAGTGAAAGGTTAATCAGGTATTCCTTTAGTTTGTGTGTGCTTCCAAATCAGTCTTTCTTTTTGTGTCCTTTATGCTGCATACGTACTGTGGGGTATTTTCTAATTTATATCACCTGTACATTTCAGAAAAATATTAGATTGCATTCCTCAGCACAGTATCATCTGCCTTGCTGTGTATTTATAATGTTGTATTTTCATGCTTCCTCAGGCATATTTTACACACATTTCAATACGTATATGGAAATGTTATATATACAAGGAACTGTATGATACAAGGCAGGCATTTTCCAAACAAGGAAAATTATAATCTTAATGTCTGAAAGTACTGCAGGAAATAAAAAAATCCAATAGAATTTGTTTTGCTATTTATTTATTTAATTATCAACTGTGTTATCTGGTTTGCACTTGATTTTTGCTTTGCTCTGAAGCCATGCTGTTTGAGAATGATCCAGTTTAAGATCAGGGAATGTTTGGAATGCTAAAAACTGCTTTTGGGCTGAAGGACTGTGAGGGGAAGGCTGTTTGCATTTTGTATCTTGTATCATTCTGAGTACAGTTTTGGCACTTAAAAAGTAAATATTCTCAATTCATAAAAGAAGCTCATGTTTTTTCTTTGAATTTTTCCCCTTCAAGAATATTTAGTAAATGGTAGGGCCTCTTTTGATGCAAACGCCCTAACAGACTGAGAAAAAGACAGCATTGAAACATTCTTTTAGTAGAAATATGTGACAGAAATATACATTCATGTGCTAGGGACTAAATTGAGCCCTGAAGTAAGTGAAAATCTGTTCAATAAAATAGTAGGATTTCTGCTTCTCTGTTTATAGGTTCAGATCTACCTTGGAAATTCCAGATACATGTTCTTATACTCCTTGCTATGTTGCTGCCTTTTAATACAATGTTAAATACAACTTCTGTCTAGCTAAATTCCTATCTAAATTCTGCTCAGTAATCTCACTTTTATTTTCTCTATTTTTTGTTCATTGGGTGTTTATTATAGATTCCAGACTGTGCTCTGATTAAAGGAATTGTATGCATTTTCTATAAATTAAAAATGGAAATGGCCTTTAGGGGAGACTCAGTAGAGGAATCAATGCATGCATTAATTACTGCAATTCATTACCCAAATAAACACAAGACTCAGCCTTTTGCTGGATACAAATTTAGGGACATACGATGTTTACAAGAGACAAAGGCTTGTGATCCTGCTCATGTTAATCTACAGATCAAAGTATGTGAGCCCATTCCTAGTGGAAGCTCCTTTGGGGATACCATAGCTGGGATCAATCCCCCCATGCAGGCAGTGAATTATTGCTGCTGAATACAAAAGCTGCTCACGTGACATCACTATTCCCTAACAACAGGGATACTTGCTCCAGATAGTGCTTTAAAAGAGCATATTTTCTTGATACCTCAATTTTCTATAATTAAACTCAAATAATAAAGCAATAGCTGTACAATGACCACTGATTCACTTCATTAACAAAAATATTCTGCAGTTCATAACAATACTCAGTCATTTGGAAGAAAAACATGAAAATATACTCTTTAGCTTCCCAGAGGCTTTCTAGAATGTAAACAGAGGGTTAGAAGATATATAACAATTAAAATTACACAGAAAAAAATCAGTTATGTGTTGAAAAGCTTTCCTATTCATCTGAATTAGTATCCCTTCTTCTCCTTAAGAAGAGACTAGAAGAATACTGGAATAATGCAATTTTTCTAACAGCATCTGGATACATTTCTTCATCATATTTTATAGATGGAGAATAAATTACAGCATGAAGGCTTGTGTTCAAACCAGGACACAGAGCGTGATTTGAATCTCAGTGCATTTTGCCTGCCATCGTGGGAGCAAATTCACCCCCAGTCTCAGCAACTCACAGCACAGCACCAGCCTTTTCCTTCTTTCCTGTTGGAACACTCAGCTATTTTAATGGGATTCTGACCAAAACTGCAACTAATTAAGAATCAATTCAGGACCATTAGTAAGTGGGACGAAGGTAGCCAGCGTTGCATATTTCAGAAGTGTTCACTTTAATGAGAGGAGTTCTTGGACAGGGGAAGAAAAACCCCACGAGCAGATTAAAGATAGTGTAGGGACCTTCTCCAGTTAAGCTAAACAACAAATGCTACACAGAAAGATGCTGAACTTGTAGTCCTCTCTAATTGATCTACTTACTGTTCCTTAGGAAACTCAAAACAGTAATGAATGCAGGTATTAAGTGTGCATTAGTCATTCAATACCTATTTATAAACATTAGCAATTGTTACATTTCACGTGTTTTCTTCATTGGAGAAACATATGTTATCTTTTTTTCAGACACATAAACCTTAGAACTGTCAAACCATTTTTTCTTCTTTGGGCTTTGTACTTCTGCGACATCTGTTTATCTGCACTGCATTGCCTGCAGATGGGATTTTTAAGATTTGTTAAAGGGGTTGGGATGCCATATTTTTGTCAGCTGTAGTTTTGCTTTACCACATAGCAATACTTTACTAAAAATGCAGTGCTTTGAGGGAATGATTTAATTGTCATTATTTCATTAGTTATATCAATTTTTCCCCCTTATCTCTTGCTATTGTGAGTTATGTTAATGAACTGGTAGCATGTAAATGTAATCATTTTAGGAGAAATAGAAAAACCGATATATGGCTGATTGATTTGAAT
>WEKY01027565.1:0-15540 GCA_013390045.1 Picathartes gymnocephalus
TATTATATATACATTGAAATAGGAACTCCATTTTGGATGTCTTCTCCTCTCAAGTACTAAACAAACACTACAGTTTGTTTTTCTCACCCATGGAATTTATATCCCAGTGGTACCATGCAACCTGGACCAAATTCAGCTGCAGGAGTGAAGACAAGTTGTAGATAAATAATATTATGGTTAATACATTTCTGTAAGAATGATNTGTAAGAATGTTGTGTTCCAGCCAGGCCAGGTGAACATCCATAGTCTGTAGGGAGTGCCCTAAGTATGCACAGGATTAAAGGGCACACGGCATTGACACCTTGCTTCTGTCTGTATCCCATGCAGAATGTACTCCAATAGGTGTTTTGGCAATTTATGGTATACTGGGTCTTCAAAATGATGCAGCACAAGGAACAGTCTTCCCCCCTCTCCACAACTGTGTTCATTTCAGGCCTTCAGTCTGAGCTGGGTATTAGGATATATGGGCTTCTGAGGACTTAGTGACCGGGGCTCATCGTTTTAATAATGACATCTTTTTGCACCTTGGCTGCAAAAATCAAGCATCTGGAGAACTCAGTCTTGAGTTTTAGCACTTAGTGACAACAAAAGAGTATTTAGAGTATTAAAGCCTTTTTCAATGCTAGCATAAAGGTCAGACATTGGAAATTCCACCTGTGATGAACATTTTCTCCTTCAGCGTAGGGTTGGAGTGGATCTCAGCAAGTAGGTCAGGCATATGAACATGCAGAGGCCTGATCCTAGGCATATAATGTAAGTCACAAATGCACATTTGTTTTGCTCTGCCTTCTGGGATTATGCCCCTTTTGCAGAAAAATCTCCCATGCTCCTAGCTAAATCATCCATTGGTGAGCATAGTCCCACACTGGATGGATGGTCTTCATCCTCTATTGTAAGAATCAGTGGCAGTCAAATAAAAATACTTGCCTTTCCTGCTTTTATAGCAGTCCCAATTGCTTTTCTCTAGGGCAAGAACCCTGGCAAGTCTTCCAGAATGTACTGCCACTCAATCAGTCTTCCATATCATGGAGTTAAAATGTCTTGCTAAACTCTTTGAGAACAGATATCGTGTCCCAGCAGACTAGGAAAGACATTCAACAAAAGCTACCTGGCTCAACTCCACATTTTTGCACCATTCTCCGAGGCAGATATAAGGTATACTTGTGGAAGTGTGTGAGGGTGAGTTTGGCAGGTGGGTGTGATTCTTTCACTGCAAATCATCTGGCTGAGTGTTCAGGTATCTTTTCACCCCTGAACAGGCAGGGGTGAAGTAGAGCTGTTTCTTGTTGAACAAAAATTCCTGATTTCCTGCGGTGTTTACATGGATGATCTCATGATGATGAGCTTCAGCTTACAGGGGTATAGGTATCTACTTGCTCTACATCTTCCTAAGATCCTTTACACATTCCCCCTTCCTGGCTGGAATGGGAGAAGAACAGTACAAAGATCCTGTACTTACACGGACTACATTTTTCCGCCAAGGTGGGGCAATTTCACAGGGAAATACCTAGGAAGCCAGGCCAGAGAAAAGACCTCCAGTGAGAATGAAAGCTGTGCTCAGGGAGCTACGACAAGGTTCAGGTTGGTCTCAGAGCAGCGACCAACTCAATGTTTTTTTAACAGAACGAGGCTCACAGGATGCACATGGAGGAGATTACACACACCTTCTTGCTCCAGCACAAGACCTCAGCTATCTCCTGTAACATCCTGTCACTGCTGGCATGACTAACTCCTGTCAGTGGGTATGTGGGTACATCGCTGCGAAGGACAAGCTCTGAGGAAAGCAGCAGATGATCAACTCATTTTCAGTGTTGTGTGGTGACAATACGATGCTATCTGTGATGCAGGCTGTCAAAACAAAACTCTGTTAGAAGGATGAATGAGAAGACTATAAGATTTTCAGTGGTAAGAGCCTGACACCACCTCTCCCCCCACTCCTAGCAAACTGTTGTCAACTCTTCAACTCTATCTTGCTGTTCTGATGAAAACCTACCCTAAAGTTTGGTTGGCTTTCATACTCCCAGTTGGTTGAAAGGATGCACAGATCGACTTAGTCATAGACTATACATGAAGAAGAAAAGCACACATAGAGATTCTCTACTAAAGAGTTAAGAGGAAGGGAGGAGAAATAAGGAAGTAGTGGTTGAAACAATCTGCTTTTAAGCAAAGAAAAAAGTTAAGAAATACTTGATAACATTTTAAACAGTGTATAAACAACACAGAAGAGCCCCAACCTAGGTGTTTGGGTTTTTTTTTTTTCCTGGGGGTGTGGGTGTTCATAACTAGTGGAAACTGCAACGAGAACTTCAGAAATGGAAACACTACACTTTTAGCCAAAAAACCAAGCACAGTTTTCTCACCCATCCAGACTGAAACATGAAGTGAAGGGATTATTTCTAATAAGAAGAAGTTGGTTTCCAAACTGTTTCAGTGCAGGGTAGCACCATTTTGTCTATCTAGTTATTTAATTTGATAATGGGTGGATCAAAAGTATATAAAACAGAGCAAGCACATTCAAACTCTTTGTGGGATTTGCCACAAAGGACACTGGGACTGTCAGTGCCAAAAAGATAAATACAAACTGATTTGCAAAGAACATTTACATTCTCTGTAATTCTGACCTGAGAATGCTCTGCTGGCTTTTATAAAATTGTACCATATTTGGCTGTTTCTCCACTGAGGAAATACTCTTGTCATTGGTCATGATTGACAGTAGTGGTTCACCAGCAGTACAATCTTTGTAGCCCTAACATATAAAAAAAATTAATGTGTAAGTCACATTGCAGATGTATTCAAAAAAGTGCTGTCATTTGCAACTGTCTGTATGTAGGGCCTTCCCAAAATCTATGCCATAATTTCTCACCAGTATGAGTGATTGTGGAAAAGATTAGGATTAGGAGTAGTTTAGGACAAATTAATTTCATAAGTGAAATAACTGTGAATAAAATAAACAGATAAAATTGAAAATATTTAATCTTGATGTTCAGAGCTATTTAGAAGTTTAATTGCTGCAAACTTAACTTTCTGCTTCTATATAATCCCATTTAACACTATGCATGAAAAAATAAGGCAGTGAATAACAGTCTGCAAGATGTTTATTTACCAGCACTACTGCAAGTTATTTATCTTCAATGCCTTTGATGGCTACACATCAAGAGACTTAAGCTTTGGCTCAGATCTCAAAAAAGGAAATAAGCCCCCACAAGCCTCTACAGCACGTTTCTCTGGGTGAGGAGGAGGAGATCATTGTGACATTAATGTCCACGCAGAAAGCTCAGCCTGAATCTATTGCCTTTCTCCCAGAAGAAAGTAAAAGGGCACAATGACACTGGGCTGCAGAAATGGAAGGCAGGGGCCAGGGCTCTGTGGAGATAATGGAGATAACCTGCACCGAGGTGCTGGGCCAGGCAATTCTTTCTATGAGTCAGTCAATGAATGCTACTCACAGAAACAGAGTGGGCTGCCTGGATTTAGAAGTGAAAGATTCTGGTATTTCAATACACTTTCTTATCAGACAAATGAAGTCTGTGGCTAAGCATGTAGCCTCATCTGTAGGGGAACGATATTATATGGGAGAATCCAGAAGGGAACGTGGAAGTCCTGCATAACTGTCAGCCAGAACAGGTATCAAACACTTTCCCTTGTTCACTTTATCATTAACACAGAAGCAAGAATGTGATTAAAACCCCAAGAACTACTGAGCCCAGCTGCTGTTCAGCTTCATTTGAAAAGAATCTTTGTTCTATATATGAGTCTGTATTTCTCCTCTCTCCCTCAATAAATGTGAATTGGCCGATAAAGGGTGAAGGTCCCAGGATTAACTAAGTTTCTGAGCACTGCATAAATTATTTGGCCAACTGGATGAAAGCCTGGAATTCAGGCATTTATAATTCCACCTTATGTTTTTTAGTTCCTTTACCTGATTAGTGCAACTGCATATGCTTTTCCATGTATAAACTCAGGAGAGTTTGTAGATCTCAGTTTGTAGATGTGCGCAGTGGCAACAAGAACAATATTCATTCTATATTAATCCATTTGAAGTCACAGTAAGAAAATAGACTGGTATTTTCTACTGTCCCCTGAGCCACTGGATCCACACACGTTGGTGTTATCTCCCCTTATGGGGCAGGGTCACCATCTCATCCTAACTGCTCAAAATGTCTGTCACCCACCCCGTTTTTCAGTCTGGAGTCAAAGCAATGGAAGTGTAGTTCAGAATAGAAGACAAAGTACTTCTTGTGGATATAAATATCAGTGTGCAAATCGTGCTGAACCCAACATGTGACAGACCCAGTTTATGAATGGACCACACATTTATCTTCCATTGAAGGAAGTGAAAGCATTTAGCATTCAGTTCTCTTGGGCCCATAGGTGGGCACCAGAATATCTTTAATATATAAGCATGGCTTTATTTCTAACACCTGGCATGCTTTGAATTTCTGGCCAGTTCTTTGTGAAAAAAACCCTACTTCTTTTCTTCAGTTTTACTACAAAAGTTTAAGCTGATGATACATAGAAGCTATGAACTTCTTTACTTTGCTGTGACAGGTGGGGACAGGGGAGCATTTACAGCTCCTGTAGCATGTTAGTGTGAACAACAAAATGGTTGGCAATGCCAAGCTGCAACACTGAGGTTTTTATTTCAAACTTGAGGAGGTCAAATCTCTCAGTGACCATATGCCCTTTTGAAGATGGAAAACATTTTCAGTTTCAGGCCCCTTGCTGCAAAAAGGACATTGAGGTGTTGAAGGGTATAAAGAGAAGGACAGTGGAGTCTGGAGCACAAGTCTTACTGAGAACAGCTGAGGGTGCTGGGGGTGTTGAGTCTGAAGAAAAGGGGGGACCTTGCTGCAACCACTTGAAAGGAGGTTGTTTCCATATGGGGGTTGGACTTTTCCCCTGGTAACAACTGATAGGGCAAGAGGAAGTGGTCTCAAATTGCACCAGGAGAGGCTTAGATTGAATAATAGGAAAACTCCTTCACTGAAAGGGTTGTCAGGCATTGGAACAGGCTGCCCAGGGAAATGGTGGAGTCAGTATTCCTGGAGGTATTTAAAAGATGTGTAGATGTGACACCTGGGGACATGGGTTGTGGCAGACTTGAAAGAGCTGGGTTAAGGGTTGGACTCGCTGACCTTTCCAACCTAAATAATTCTGTTTCTGAACACTTATTTTTCCTTCTACACTTATGACTACAGTAGTTCCAAAGACAACTTAGAGCAGTCAGAAAAATAGGCACAATCAAAGGAACTGATTTTTCTGTAATATACTTTCTGTCTCTCTGCTCTCCTGCTGCTAACTGGCACAGCAATAGTCTTTTCACATGCTGGTGTTTCCCATACAATCAAATGATTCCCAGGCACTGCTGTGAGAATTTGCAGTTGGTTTTTGCACTACTGCAGCAGCAAAAAACTGGGAGGTACTGGGAATCCACCCCACTCAGTGTAAACATTTCCAAATCCAGGGTAGACCAACCACTTATGTTATTGATATCCGTATTGGTTATGATCTCTGCCCCTCTCATGTGGGGGTAATCTTGTACTCAACCTACAAACATTAGCAGAAACAGATATGTGAGTTGAACAAACCTACCAGCCTACTATAACATATAAACCTCTGCCATGTCCTGTTAGTTGCTCAGAGAAGAGCTGTTGGTGGAAAACATTTCATTCAAAAAGCCCGAAAAATAACTTTCACAAGTATGTATGGTTTTGAATGTCAAACATTTAACATGCATTTAACCACAAAAGACCTCAGTGATAAGTTTGTGAGGCTATTTTATTCAAGACCAGATTTTAAGATTAGGTACCTGCACAACTGAGAATTGCTGAGGTTGCAAAAGCCAGATCAGTAACAGAAAACTTCATTCTTCATCCTCTTAGAGGTGTTAACAATATGTTTATGTCCCACGGGAGAATTCTGGGACCAAGAAGACACATCTTCATGTGAAAGACTGAGTTCCAGTGATTTTCTTTGGCAGGAATATACAGATTTAGGTTACAAATTGGACTGATAAGAAGATGTTGTATGCAATGTGCAAGGCAGTGTTTAGTCCAGCTTAAGGTCTTGGTCTTGCTACTGTTTAATTCAGTCTCACATTCACATGCTAGCAGCCAAGTTCTGTTAGCTGCAATCATGGATAGGTTGCAAACTTTTTGACTAATTGTTTCTAAAGACCCCAACAGCTCTGATCAGCATACTGAGGATTTAAACACTGTGTAACTGAGATCACCAGCTTTACAGAGACGTGATTGAGGGGAATGAAAGGTGTCCCTTATAAAAATGTCTTGTCTTTTCCTTCTATGTTGAAGTGCTCACAATGCCCACTTATCTCAGGAAGGTTACTGTTCTAGCAGCCTGAATAAATAAACAGCTGAAGACCCTGAGAGCCAGAATTTCATCAGCAGGTTCCCCTGGTTGCTTTTCAGTTGAATGATCTGACTAGTGAAATGGTGGTAGTCAACAAGACAGGAAGTCAGCCCAGCTGCCAACAAACTCTACAGGTCATGGAAAATGGACATGTTTAAGCTTGCCCTTTTCCACTTGATCTCTGTTGGAACCAATGCCTTCCCAGCAGTTTTCCAAAGGCAAAATACCCTATCAGAAAAATTTAGACTTTTTTCTCCTCATTTTTCAATAACTGACACTATGTCCTAGATACAATGCGCTGTTCAAACTCTTGCCCTAAATACTAAGTAAACAACTGATTTTGGGGCATTTTTTATGGCATCTAGTGTTGTAGCATCAAAGTGCTTCAAAAACACCTACAAATTTCTTATTTGCAGCCTTCTTCTAATATGAAGATTATTTAACCCCATATTACAAAGAGAAAAGTGAGGAATGGAGGCTCTGAGTTGCCTAGGACCTGATTTCTAAGAGCATTTGGCATTAAATAAAATGTTACTGTTTCAAAGCCATATTTCTATTGATCATACCTGGATTTTTGAGTACTCAATACTCTGCAAGTCAGATCCAGATATCTTTTAATAAGCATTTGAAAATTAGGAACTCAGAGTTGGTGCCTGTTTCTGAAAGCTTAACCCCTTAAAACCAGATCTGAAACAGAATTTCAAGCTCTGCGATATAAGCATCACATGGGTGGAAGGAGGAAGGCATCAGTGAAGGGTTAGGTGTCTCAGAATGGGATCTGAATAAGTCAGCAAAATGATAAGGAACAGTGTGAAGTCAGCACTCTTCACATGCCACACACATAGGTCATCAAATGCAGATAAAGGATGAGCCTTAAAAACATGAAAAACTGGGGAAAAAATTAGTGAGTCTCACAGAACATACTCTCAGAGGGAAAATACAGGGACACCTGAGCCTTGAACCTCTTTGCCAAAGTTCCTTTTGTTAAAATTCCCTGTTGTCTTTTCTTTCTGGGGACTAAATATAATTTGCTACAATTTTTTAAGATGGCTGACAGAAGAAAAACACTTCCCTTCCCTGTCTGAATGATAAAGTAGTGGTTAATTTCAGGAAATAGATGCCTTAAGCTGCCTCCCAAGTCTGACCATGGGACTTATTATCTGAGCAGGAGGTTGCTTTAGCCACAAAGTTTCTGGTTACTGTCCATCTTTCACATCAGATTTGCACACTAAAAAATTATCAATACAATAACTCAAGGAAAGAGGAAAATGCCATGAAGGAAGGGAAGAGATTCTCTAGTCTAGTGACAAATGCAGCCATCAAATAAGTGGACATGGCCTGTAATCTACTCTTTAGTTTGGCCTTGGGAGTTATCCAGTGATTACTATGAAATGGTGTCTCTGAAGACAAGACTGGAGGTAAGGTCTTTAGCCTTCTAGCTGAATGGTATTTCAGCCTTCTGAACTCTTTTTGCTCTCTTTTTCTTGCCCTTCCCTTTTCTACTGGCTGGGTGCAATTCAGCCCAGATCATAGTTCTAGCATACTACCTATCTAGCAAGGAAGGAGGTGGATAAGCCTTTAAATACTTTCCAAAGACAGAGATTAATGTGAACGCTGTTTCTCCTCCTCTTTGACCTTTTGAGAAGCAAATACTTGTATTTGTAAAGAAGAAACATAGTTTCACTGACCTTCTTTAAACATTCTCCTTAGAGAAACCAGATCATCTCTCTCAGTCCTGCCAAAATCCATGTGTTCTATAATTGCTAATGGATGTCTTCTCTATATTTGTATCTAAGTATCTTAAGTACTGCTATCTTGTGTTACAAGAAACAACTCCTATGGTATAATTCCCCAGTAGTCTGAGGCTGCATCAGAATTTTCCCTGTTTGGAGCTGAAGATCTGAAGTTCCATCATAGCTCCATTTCAGGCATTTCACGTGCATCCTTTTCCTAAGAAGGTGACCTTTTCTCAGTATCACAAAAGCTTTTCTCAGCACCTACTTTCAGGTAGAATCAGTGGCAGAATTGTATTTCCCAGAACATTGCTCAGTCACTAAAATCACAAGGCTGCTTTGCTTTTTCCTGTAGTTCTACATCTCAGTCAGCATGCATCCTCCACCATCAAGTAAATGAGAGCTGAACAATGAGACAGGAAATGGTCTCCCACTAAACAGGTTGTTCATTGATTTTTTGTGCTAAAGAATTATTCTGTAATATTTACCCTTAGTACTCTGAGGAATGTACCACCTGCACAAGGGAGATTTTACTACATGTAAAGTATGTAAATAGTAGTAAATTTAACACTGTCAGAACAATGCTCAGACCATGAAATTCAATTGCTTGGGCTGTTACTGTTCTGGCACAGTTCTGTCTCACACCAACTAATGCACCCTGAAACAACTCTGAGCCACAATCAACTTCTTGTGTAGTTCAGGAGTTATGACAGACAAAAGACCATCCTAATAAAGAAGTCTGGATGCAGCCATCATGTTACAGAGGCTGAAAACAGTTATTACAGGTGTGTCAAATATGCTACAGGTCACGATATGACTGGTCCCAGCAAATGAAGTGGAAAGTTACTGCTGGGTAAAAATATTCTGTGTAGCCCACTAGAGGGTGCAGACACATCCGTGCTGCCTCCAAGATTTACTTTTATGTTTCTGAGACCTGGCTATTTCAGGGGTTTCTCCAGAGTATTTGAGCGAAAGAGCTGAAGGGATCACACCTTGCTGTCTTCTAGAAATCCACTTTCATCATCAGCAGCATGTAACTCCTGTAAACTGCTGTCCAGATACCACCCTCTGTCCTCATCTACCTCGAGTTTGGTCTCATCCTCACCATTTCAGTGCTTACTTATCCAGTTTCCTACCCTATCTCTCACCACTGCTTGTGTTCCAGGGGGATTTCCCTTTGATCCCTGCACTGCTTGACTGTCAGAAGGTGAAGCGACAAAAGTACAAAAGAGGCTTATTCTCACAGCTTTCAACTGCTGAACCACTGTAGCCCTGAAGTGGGGTCTACTCAGTGTATCCAGGATTCTGGGAGAACAGGATTTCAATTGTGTGTGATTTAGTGAGTCTTAAAGACCAATCATATTTTTTAGAAGTTGTGGGGCTGGGAAGAAAGAAAAGGTCTTAACAAGATTATTTCTGCCTTTGCGCTTACTCATATACTCAAAGCTTGTGTTCCTGAATATTCCAGCAATAGCCTTATACAGCTAAACTCTGCATGTAACATCCTGCCAAAGAAAATGCAAAACTTTTCATCCTAAACGTTGACCAGACTTACAGGCAAATCCCTAAGGAATTTGTCTCGTCATCTCACTGCTGATATTTCCGTGCTGCAGCAGATCAGATTTCCTCTATGAGTAAGATCTGCAAAAAGGGACAAAAAAAATCTTTTAAGAATAAAAATAAAAATAAAAATAACATATCTAAAGATAATTACAAACAGTGACACAGTGACAAGCACTGATAACATGTTCTATTTTCTTTCACAGCCTTAAATATATGGTTCACTAGCTGTAAAACATACTTGTGTGGGATTACTAAGGCTTCAGAATATAGACATCTGAAGATGAAAAGAAAAGAGCACATGCTTCTTGTTGATTTGCTGTTTTCCCTTCTCATTTTTTCAGATGTGAATCAGGTGCAGCGTATCTCACAGTAAGTAGCCCTAGCTGCTTCTTCATGACCACAGCAAGGTGTAATTTCTGTTCTTATTTGAAGACTTAGTCAGCAGTTGGGAGAGCGAGGATTTGCAATTCACCAGCTACTGACCCTGAGTTCCTCAGGCAGTAGTGTGAAAATGTGACAAAAATGTGCAGCTTGGTCTTGATGACCAAGCCTACAGATCCTTGGCCCCAGCCTGAACAACTCTTGGACCTTCATCAGTCTGTGTGCAAAAAGGCAGAATCTCTCTGTTAGGATATCAATGACAGCTCAAACCCAGTATTTAAATACTGAGCTGTTGCATGAATCATACACAGATTTCTCTCTCTCTTTTTCTGAGTATTTAGCTTTAGTTAAATATTCATCAACACTGAAAAATAAGATTACCAATGAAAAATTTCTGTAAGGACAGAAGGCTTCCAATCAAAAATATATGAAAAGAGACTGGATCAAACTGACATTATCAGATTCAAAGATATAGAAAATTAATCTTGTGGGATATTTCTGATTGATTAGCAACTAAATTTAGACAAAAATTAGATTATACTACCCACTTTAAACCTTTCTTAAATAACAGCCTTAACTCTCAGGCTGAGTCTCTCTCAGGTTTCCTGTGTATAAATAGTAAGCCCAAGAGGAACACCAGCTTAACTTTCCCACTTGAGACCTGGCAGTAAGAATAATCAAGCCAAAACAGCAATCCCCCAGACATTTAATTATAAATAGAGAGCATTGCATCCAGGCATTCTGGAGGCAGTAGTCAAGGTCCAAACTGTAATGCCATTTCTGTAATGTCATTTTCCGGAGGAGAGCTACATTTTCAAGCATGCTGGGAAGAGCACGCTGTGAAGAGCATGGGAACAGTGTCAATAAATATGCCTGATAAGAAAACCTCCCTTCTGTCCAACTGAGAGCTTTGCAAACATTAGTTGACAGCAGTGAAGCCCCCTGAACCTCTGTTTCAAAACAACTTTTTATCTGGAAACTATGCAAATGTGAAGTAAAGTTTTTAAACGGCAATACACGTGCAAAACACCAGCACATTTTTTAAAGACAAGGTGACACAGTCTTGGTGTGTCTTTACTTTTCAGCAGGACAGAGGAGCCTACCACAAAACAACTTGTTGCGGCTGAGTTGTGTCTGGGTTTCTCCCCTCTGGCCACTTGACCAGAATGCAGCAGTTACTGTGGCAGACCAAACTTACCATATAGGGAATGACCTTCCTAGTATTTGTTTTCAGTGCTGTTACACATAACTGCTACACATAACGTATGCCACCCTCTGACAGAGGTGTGCACCCTTTTCCCACATCAAACAAAGATACTGATGCTGAAAAAGAGCACTGAGAGCAAACATTTTAAATCACCTGAGCTGGCCTTTTCTGCGCTTACTGTCATCAGTGAAAGCAAAATTATCTGCACTGGCTGATGCATCTGAGTTGAACCCAAACCCACGCTGCAAGACAGAAGGTGAATACACAGTTTCAATAAATGTACCTGAAGGGATGCTAAAAACTGGGGGGAGAAGCATTGGGAAGATGCAGGTTGGTGACCGGGGATGCCTGGGTTCAGTTTGTTCTTCCCACACAAAGCTGTTGAGCACTTTCCCTTGAGCTGTGCCTACGCAGTAACTGGGAAATGCGACTGCAGGATGGTAGGCACACCTCAGCCAGCTTTCCTCCAGCAAACTATGGCACAGGCTGCAAGTATTTACCCACTAAGGCCATGCAGTGCTGTAAGGAACAGCAAATGGCTTAGCATTGATGTTAAAATTGAGAAGACTAAGTCTGATGCAAATGTTACTACCCATGCCATAACCTCTTCCCTAGCAGAATGGTGACATGCTCTCTGGTTGTGTCTAAACTGATACAGCTGTTTGCTAGGGAAGACCGGGATTCTTGTTCAGATTGCCTGCACTGGGGAGCTGCAAAAACCTTGGCACAAGTCTGGCACCAGCTGGGATTCATCTGAATTCCCCATCTGTAGATGCAGTGACAAAACTTCAAGTGGCTCATTGAGTCTGTTGAGGGTGAAATTCATTAGAGAGGTCCAATTGCTACCGTAACAGCAATCTCACAAGTAAGGTGGAAGTGATTTAGGAATGAAGATCCAATGTGGATGGAAATTATGTGTCTGAATCAAACCGATGCTGTTAAAAGTCCTAACTAGATTCTGCTGACCACTATGTATAAAATCCATAAACATTCAAGGAGTCAATGTCCAAACTTTAAAACTGATTACAAGCAAAAACTTAAAACCCACAAATGCCATACCAGTGTATGATTTCACTCAGGGATCAGCACAGCACACACAATTTCCCTTTCTGTATGGTGACCCAATGACGGTGCATTATTACAATAACTTTCCCACAGATGGCTACTTTATGCTTGTTTCTGAACTATGTAACAAAACAAAAAGTTTTTCACACAAATAGGTTCTCTCCCTAAGTATTAAGAGGCAAAAATGCCATATGCAAAAGTGCACCGTGTTACGGGATTTCCTTCTCGTGCCCGTCTGTCTGAGTTCAGCTTTTATGCATCAAAAGACTCTGATGAAATGATACCATTTTATGATATTGTTCCACAGTCACTTCTTGTGTGTATGTCGGGCTATTGCAAACCTCTGGAGCAGTCTCAGGATGAGTACAGTACACGACTCTCCAATAGCTAAAGATAGATATCAGGTGCAGATTTACAACTAAAACCAGTCAAAAATTATCTGGGTTTGATTTTTTTTCTGTCCCCCAATATGTAGAAGCACATTCTTCCTCTTTTTAAAAACAGAGTTGAAGACACATTATGTTTTTTACTACTCTCCTCACTAAAGCAAACTGTGCACCTGAAAACTCCTTATTTTGACAGTGGTTTTTTGCAGAGTGAACTCCTTAAACCCAGCGATGAGTTTTCTTTCTCTCTTACTGCAGTATTTGCTGTAATAATTCTGACTTCTAAATATGTGCAACATAATTTGTTAATTATCTTTGCTCTATTATTAAGCCATACAGTTCTTCCTTTATTTCTACAGATCACAGTCATCTGGCACAAAGAGACACATGTACTTCTTAGATTGCAATGAACTTTGTTCTTGTTTCAGATGTAAATAATAGGAGGGAGAAAAAATCAGTCTTTACAGAGTCTGGCTCCTCTGAAAAACTATTATGAATAAACAATGAAGAAGTGAAAAGCTGTACTCCTTACCTGGTCTGAGAGATACAGTGCACCTTGAAAGCCTCTTAAATGACACAGAAGAAATAGAAATAGTTGAAAGTTTTTACTCATCCAACCAGAGGACTCAGGAAATGACTATTTTGAAATGATTAACTCCTTCCTCACTTTGAAGTCTTTCAAGTACAGTTCCACTGCAGTTTGGTAACGAATGCTCTGCCCTACACATGATTTCTGTTTCACACTGAGAATATGCAGGTGGCCAGAGGAGAAGATTCTGATCACCTCCATGGAAGAGAAAAACTGCAGTGTCTTCTACATAACTGTGACCAAGTACATTTTACTCTTGAGTGACGCTTATGTAATGAAGTGTAGAAATGATTTAGAGTAATGGCTTGACCTCCCAACTCTCATTTATAGAAGAAGCAATTGAGCAATCTTCTCTGCATGATTTCAGTGTTGTGGTGCCCAGGAGAGCAACAGAAACAAACCTAGGTTATTGGAAGGAGTGGCATCCATTGCAGCCTGGACAAGCATTTGATGTACATATAGTGCATGATACTTTCACACACAGAGGTCTCCAGCTGAAAGTCAGGCATCCTGGAGCATCAGGAGTTAGTCCTCTGGACATAAAAACCCTCTGTGCTAAAAACCTGTTCCCCTTGCCTAAATGTATCTGTTTGACTAAAAGGCATTTCTGAGACTAAGCTATAAACACCCACTAGCCCGAAAGGAATTACAGGCCAGCTGCCCACAACAGCACAGGCTGCTTCTGGGGAGTGGACACCCCCACACAGAACCCAAGGTGGCACCTGGGCTTCTGAGCCTGTGGAGAGAGCCCGTGTTGGGTGTTTCTGAGACAGGGATGGGGTTGTGTCACCTAGCTCTGGGCATATTGCACTGCAGATGTCTACACCAGAGCTCGTCATTCAAGGCACTCTTGAATAAAGGCAGTGGAAAGAAACAGACCTTTGTAGGATTCTCTATCTGGGAGTTTTAACATCCAAACAAGAGTTCCTTCTGCTATATAGACATATATGCTTGCATGATTTTTTTATGCAATCAAGATTTTATAAAAACTACAAAAATAATCCTTATTATCTGCAAGTTAAGTTTTACCTTTCACTTCTTAGAGGTTATTTCCAGTAACAGCAACTCAAGAGGCACGCTCCCACAAGGCTAATGAGGCTGGTCTGCACATAAAGTTTATCCTTTTGCTGTCTGCCACAAAAATATGAGGATACTCAAGATCTTTGGTCTGAGCAGGTGTTTAGTTGCTGTCTTGGAATGGAGGCCAAAACATTTGTGTGACTCCTCAAGCTATGGCTATTGATGATATAGCTTCATATGCAGAAACACCAGGGCATTTTACTTTGAACAATGGTTTCAGGACAGAGACTCAAGTTCTTGCTTTAACTCCTCTCACTTCCACATAAAACAAATTGAAACCCAACTGTCAGTCCTCTCACCATGAGCCCACAGGTAAACAGGAAGGAGTTTCAGTCTCATAGCCTCAAAGAGTGCAAAATCAGACCTCCTAAAAACTCGTCCTAAAAATGATATTTGGTTTACTTCTTTGGTTGTTATTTTTCTAAACAACAATCTTCTTTTAGTTCAAATATAGCAGGCTAGAAACAGAGCTTTTTGTTTTCCACCTTTGATCCTTAAGGCTACAAGTAATTAAAATTTTGCAACTCTTAATTCACTACCACTTTTAAAGATGCTTTCCCCTCTAAAACTGAGGAAAGAAACTTTCATAATGAAAACACCCAGCATGCACTTTTGGTAAAAAACCATGAACTTCTACAGTCCTGGAGTATTATAATGAGTATATGCAGTAATTAATGCTGCAGTATAACGTACTGTGGTATAGCATAACATATTATAATGAAAATTATTTAATAATTAAATAATAATAATTACTACTACTTCTAGAAGGTAATCAATTTGATGGCATTCATTTGGCCATGCTAAAATTTCCTCAGAAAACAACTAAGTGCTAACAACGCATCCCTCTAAAGACTGCTCATCTCTTTCAGAATGATTATGAGCAACGATGTGAATTTTTATAGATGAGTTTCCTTTGGGTGGAGTCCACATGTAGCTCCTCACTGAGCTCAGCAGGCTTGCAGAGTTCACTTTGAGAGTCTTTCCTGGAGCTGTCTCAAGCAGTCTATGAGTATTTGGGTTCCTGCCTTTGTTGGAAACAAATCTGCAGTTCAACTGTGCTCTCCTGGGAAACAGGGTCACGACTTTTGTGTAAGATATTTTAGACTAGTCTGGTGACATTTTAGAGTTGTTGTTTTGGTGGGGTTTTTTTTGTTGTTTTTTTTTTTT